>RCAB01000082.1:0-186770 GCA_003640385.1 Setaria digitata | reverse complement strand
TTTTTTTTTTGTTCTCGATTATCACTTCAAAATTCTACTCTTTATTTCCAGTGAAACGTGAAAATTTTTATTTATTTTTTAATTTTACAGTAAATTTATATATACATATATATATATATATATATATATATATATATATTCAATATATATTGAATATATATATAATATATATATTGAATATATATATATTGAATATATATATATTGAATATATATATATTCAATATATATATATATTGAATAACTTAGTCAAATTTAAATTTTTCAATCTAATAATGTAAAGAAGAAAATATATATATTTTGATTTCAATCATCAAGCAATATACAACTAACATTTAACCGATCGTTTGCATACTTTTTTCCTTTCCTTTTTATTCTTTTTTTCAGTTTCAACCTCATTTTATGAAATCCATTTGAGGGAAAAGATCGTTTGTATGGCGCCGTCAAGTCATCCACCTGTATAAATCCATCCGTTCCTCTTTTACCTTTTTCTTTCTTTCTCTCCCTCTCTCTCTCTCTCTCTTTACCTTTTCATTTTTGAAAAAGAAAAAATACTTTCGTCGTTTTTCTTCTCTTTCGAAGAAATTTATAATTTTTTTTTTTTTTTTCCCATCAAATAATCCTACCGTATTCTTTATTCATTTTCATTCACCCTTTCTATCCCTCCATTTTCCCATACTATTTCTAGAAATTTGATAAGAAATAAAATTTTAATAAGAAAAAATTTTTTAAAAATTATATGTCTATCACTTTTTTTTTGTTTTTTGTTTTTATTAGTATTACAGTGAATTTTTGTAAAACATTTTCTAATAATTTTGTTTAAAAATATTTGTTTTCCTTTCATGCATACTTTAACCATTCATATTAGAGAGAAAAGATTTAAATAATAGCATTAAATTTCTGAAGTCTTTTTTAACTTAATTTTATATGATTCAAAATCTGAAAAGTTTCTTTTCAAAAAACATTACGCATAATAAATATCCTTTTGGTAATTATATTAGTTTTAAAAAATTAACTTTTCCTCTTTTTTTTTTTTTTTTTCATCTCGGACTTCAAAATTTTATGACAGTTTATTTTATCAATTAATAAAAAATATAAATAAAAAAGTTTTGATGTAGTTAAAAAGAAGAAAGAAAAAGTAAATTTTTGATTATTTCACTTTTTTTCCTACTACAGATCGGTTAAATTTTATAAACTAAAGAAAAAAAAAAAAAAAAAAGAAGGGAGAAAATTTAAAATACTTTTCAAAAAGCATTTCCGACGACTTTACCTTTACCTTTAGATTATTACAGGTGGCGCCAGTGTCGTCTGTTACAGATATTATTATTATCATTTACTACTTCTCTAAGTGTCATTTAATTGCTGCAACTTTCACGGATCATCGATGATCTCTTTCATTATATTTCCATTTCTTTTTTTTTTTTGAACTTTTGCAAAAGTTGATTAATTTTGAGATGAAGGGAAAGAGTTTTTTTTTTCGTGTAAAATTAATTAATGATATTATTTCAAATCTTTAGTTTTACTGTTTTTTTTTTTCCTTCTCTTCACTCTGAAATAAGCTAATTTTCCAAATAGCAATCAATAATTGCATTCCTGCATATATTATACATTTTAAAAATTTCCCTTTTGTGCATTTAACTTTTGTTTTCCTAAAGAAAAAGAAAAATTATTTTGCCATTTTTAGTTTTTGTTTTTTGATAAAAATTTATTCACTGAGAGAATTGGAAATAATCAGAGAAAAAAGTGAACAAAAAAAAAACCAAAAAAGAAAGGGAAGAAAGCAAAAAATTTTTTTTCATTTTAATAAATATAAAATGTTTTTACCTTAGAAGTCAAGTCCACAGCCTAGAAGTTATGTCTAAATTTTGAAATTTCAATTAATCAAATTTTTCGTCATTTGCTTTCCTCTTTTCTCTCTCTCTCTCTCTCTCTCTCTCTCTCTCTCTCTTCTCTTTCCCATTTAGTAAATAACTCAATTTTGCATATTTATGTTAATTATATTTATCTGAAATTAAAATTTTGTTTATTTAAAATTTTCCTTTATTTTTAGCGATTTATTTTCAAGTACTAAAACGCCATCATTTATTTCGTTTAATTTAAAACAAAAAATTTGAAACTTTCATTTTCGCTACATTCATCTCTTTTATATCTCAATGTTTACTCAGAATTTTGCGTAATTTTATGAGCAGAAATAATCTAAACCATTAATTGGAATTTAAGTATTTGAAATGAAAAAATTCTTTTCTTTTATCGTACATCACTCGTTTACTATTAAATTAACTATTCAGTAAGGGATTTTCGTTCTCATATGTATGAGAATTCTTTCCTCAATCAGAAATTATAATATGAAATTTAGAAATTTCGAAATAATTTCAAATGAAATTGAATAAATCGATTTCTTCATTGTCATCATTTGCTAGCATAAGTTGATACTTAATTTACATAAATCAATAACATTTATATATAAGTGAAATACCAAGTGAGCAATCATATGCCAGCATAATTATTCGTACTAATTAGCAATTTAACAAGTCTCTGTGCAATTATTATTTCAAAATTTCTAAAAATAATAGAGAACGAAAGGTGGAAGAAGAAAAGAATGAAATGTTATAGTATCACTTCAGAAGTATGTGTCTATGTACATAAGGAAGTCAATTCTCACCGCATGTGGTCCAAGATTTTTGTTTGGCTCATTTATTTACAAACCTTTTCCTCGACAGTTTCATCATCACCTTCAGTTTGGGTGATAAAGAAAGAAATCATTTGGAAGTTTAAAATTCACTAGTTCGTGATGATAGTAGAGAGTGAAGTGAAGTGATTGGAAAATGAGGTTATCACATATTTATCACCTTTCCTTAATGAATTGATAGTAATGAATTCCGGAGCAGGAATGATCAGATCATATATATTTATCATTTTCCATGAATTGATAATAATGAATGGTAGAATGAAGTTGTTGAAAAATGAATGAATTTATCACATGTCTATCATCTTCTTATCATTTCATTGGAACTTCATTTTCATTTTCACTAAGTATTTAAAATAATCCTTACATAATTATCCATAAAAAATAAAAAAAAAAAAGAAATAAAATAAATTTCTTTTTCCTTCTATTTTCTTCATTTATTAAATTTCTAAAATCTAGACATTATAACTTCAAATTGCATGAATGTTCCTTCATCTTCACTAAGTAACAATAATATTTTTTTTCCATGATAATTTTAAGTGTTTAATTTGAAACTCTTAACAATCGTCCAAATATAACAGTTATTAAACGTTGAAAAAAGTTAGCAAGAAAAAAAAAAAGAAAAAAAATAAGAAATTAGCTAACAATATTAATTTCATCCTCATTTTTCGTCCCATTAAATCGTATAAATTTATAAAACTTAGAAATATAATTGTTGGAAGCTACAAATTATAACATTTATAATTTTAAATTATTCATTATTATTTTTTCTTATCTTGAAGAATTATTTAATAATAAGTTATCATCAAACATTACGCTTTTTATTTATTTATTTATTTTTTTAAATATATCTTTTTATTTATATCATTTCATATTATAATTAAGCTTTTCTTTTTTATTTTAAAACAAAAAAGGAAAACTGATTCAAAATTAGAATTTAAAAAAAAAAATTCATATCAGATCAAAAGAAAATAACATTTATTATTATTATTATTATTATCAGTATTATTAGCTATCAGGATTATAATAATGGTAAGATGATTATTATCATAATGATGATAATTAAAAAATAATATGTGAATTCATATATTGCACAATTGGACATTTTCCAAATTACGATTTGGATAAATTCTTCCTTCCTCTTTCCTCCCTTTCCGATTCCTCTTTGTTCCAAACTCATTTATTTCACAGCAAGATATCATCATCACCATCATCATTATCATTATCATCATTACCACCATTATTACCATCATCATCATCATCATCATCATCATTATTATTATTATTATCATCATCATCAGTGTTAAAAACATTACTATTTTACTCTTTTTTTTTTTTGTATTAAAATAACCTACTTCTCCCGTTTTTCCGTTCATTTTTAGAATATACCTTTAAGCGTTTTTTTTTTTTTTTGGTTCCTTTTCATCCCTACCCATTCATTTTCACACTTTTCTTCACTCTCTCCATTCTTCTTTTGCTGCTTTTCAAATAGTAGTTAAATTTTGCTATCAAAAGTTTTAATTAATTGAAAATTTTTCAACTAATTTTTTTTTTTTTGGCTTTTCTCTCCTACTTTTTTTTTATCTATTCAATTTTTCATATTCTCTTTCTTTCATTCTTTTTGTTTTTGTTTCTTTTTTTTCAAATTTCAATACTTGTTATATAATTCATTGAATTTAAATATACATCAGTTCTTCGATCTCTATTAAAATAAAGTTTTTTTTTTTTTGAATAACAAAATATTAAATATTAATTATTTTTTCGATCACTTTTGTTGAATTGAAAATGTAATCGATCAAAAAAAATTTTTTCATAAAGCGAAAAATTTCATCGCTTTCTTCTCTTTTTTTTTTTGTTTGATATGAAATAATACAAAGATGAGAAAATTTAATTTTCCCCTCCTTCCTCTATTTTCCCTGTAAATTAAATGATTAATTAATTTTTTGAACTAAAATTTGTTATAAAAAAAAAAAGTTATACCCTGATGAAACTTTATTTTATATTTTATTCACTTTTAAATAAGCTTTTTAATGCTTAATTAATTATCCTATTCTTGCATTTTTCATTGTTTTTTTTTTTTTAAATTGTATTTATTTTTTGGTAATATTCTATCTATTTACCAATTAAATTAAAACGGTTTTAATTAAATTAGATTAGATATCAGAATATAATATTTCTTTTTTCAATACTTTTTTTTACTTAAAATTACTAATTATTAAATGACAAGTATCTTTAACTCTCATATTTCAGTTTAGTTATAGCTTTTTTTTAGTATATTTTCTTTTTTTAAAGTTTCTTGTTAAGTATCGGATAAGTATGATTATAACAGTGAATTGACCTTTCACCTCCATCATCTCTCAGTAAAATTCCGCGGCAATACTCTCAGTGCAACTCCGGTCTTCTCGTAAAGTCCAATTGCTCTTAAGAAATTTTATTACTACATCCAGTTAGGCATTCCTGCTGTGTATACCCTAGTCTAGTCTGTCTGCCTGTTAGTCTGAGCTGGTCTAGTCTGTCTGTCTGTCTCTATTGTTTATTTAATAAATAAAAAACGGTAAATTTTTGATTAAAATTGGTGATAAATTTGAATTCAGCAACAGATAATTTAATCAATATTTAAACATTTATTTGTTAGGCATCAAATTAAACGTAATTAATAATTAAAAAATATATGATGAGAAAAAAGCAAAAAGTGAAAAAAAAATTTAAAGAATATTGTCAGTAATCATTTTAATTATAAGTGAAAAATTTTAATTATAAAAATTTTTAAAAAATTTTAATTATTTTTCATTTTAATTATAAGTGCAAATGATTTTCCTTTTTTTTTTCTTTTTCTTTAATGAATATTTTAATTCAGAATTATTAATTTGTGAATTATTCGTAATTTTCACCTTGAAATTAGATTTAATCATTTAATTAAGAGTTCCCTTTTCAGATGAACTACCCAGAAATTAACTATTATAATTTAATTCTCTTATTTCGATTCGAAATAATTAATTTAGTGATGTGTTATAATTTTTATTCTATGAATAAATTTCGATCATTTTTTAATTATGAGTGATTTTTCGACGAATTATTTAAAATTTCGCTTTTTTTTTTCATTAAATTTGAATAATTTATTTGCGAGTCTACATACTGCAAGAAGATTTAATCATTTCTTGCTTTTTTTTTGTCTTTCAAAATTTTCCGTTGACAATTAAAATTTAGTCATTCTGCATCGTACTAAAAAGCATAAATTAATATTGCTGCTTTTATTTGACAAAATTTTAGTAAAAAAAAGTTTTTCTTTGTTTGATATTTAAAACAGTGATTACTTTGAAACAATTTATTGATTAATTAATTAACTAATTGGTTAAAATTAATGCTAAAATTTTAACAAATTAATACTTACCTTAACGGCTTTCTTTTTTCTTAGATGGAAATTTTTATATTAGCAAAGCGTAATTTTTTTTTCCCATTTATTTTCAAAATTCGATACAATTTTTAATTTTTACTTTCATTTGTTCTTTTTTTAAATTTTAATCCATTTCTTTTTTAGTAATGATATAGAAAAGAAAAAGCCTTATATAGTTTAATAAGTAATAATTCCTTCAAAAAATTCAACTTTAAAATTACTCCTTTTTTTTTTTGTAAGTGATATTATATCATTTTAAAAAGCATGTTAAATTAGAATTTTATTTCAGCGTGTCATATTTTCTTGTTATTTTAGCATAATTTCATGTACAGCGACTTTTCTAGTTTGATAATTTTCTTTTTTAGAACCATTCATATTTTATAACTGTAACATTTATCATCCATTTTTTCTCATCGATCACTCATTCCATTCCTACTCATCCAGAAATAAATTCAAAACTTCTATGACAACAACAACTGCTACCACTAATTATTATGTTAATTAGGCTGTAGAATCAAAAAATTACCATGTCTCCGCTCTTTGCATTCTTCCGAGTATCGAATATTGTTCGATAATTTGTACTATTCAAATGCTAATTAAAAAAATATTCATTTCGTATTATCAAAAATATAAAGAGAACAGAAGACCGATAATACAAAGATGGATAGAGAATAGACAGTAAATAACGGTAGAAGCAAGTTATGAGAGGTAGCGGGGAAGTAAGTTATGAGAAATAGCGGGGTAGCCGATTTATAAGAGTTAGCGCTAGATTTTCAAGGTAAAGTAAGAGTTTTTTTTTTTCCAAAGTAAGGTAAAGTAAGAGGGAGGTGAGTTATGAGAAATAGCGGGGTAGCCGATTTATAAGAGTTAGCGCTAGATTTTCAAGGTAAAGTAAGAGTTTTTTTTTTTCCAAAGTAAGGTAAAGTAAGAGGGAGGTGAGTTATGAGAAATAGCGGGGTAGCCGATTTATAAGAGTTAGCGCTAGATTTTCAAGGTAAAGTAAGAGTTTTTTTTTTTCCAAAGTAAGGTAAAGTAAGAGGGAGGTGAGTTATGAGAAATAGCGGGGTAGCCGATTTATAAGAGTTAGCGCTAGATTTTCAAGGTAAAGTAAGAGTTTTTTTTTTTCCAAAGTAAGGTAAAGTAAGAGGGAGGTGAGTTATGAGAAATAGCGGGGTAGCCGATTTATAAGAGTTAGCGCTAGATTTTCAAGGTAAAGTAAGAGTCATCAGTAACTGATAAGTAAATTGGGGTTTAATGATAAATATTTTTAGATAAAATTTCCACATCTTGATTACTAATTTATACATGGGAAAAAAAAGAAATAGGCTAATTACTCTATAAAATTTTTCATATTTCAAATTAGAATTATCAGTTTTAAAGTTAGATGATATTTTTACCGATTTATATCGTTTAAATAGCATTAAAAAAAAAATTAAATATTTTTGCTCATGAACAGAATTTTTCGAATATTTTCATTTATTTTGTTTAAAAATTTTCTGTTTTGAAAAAAAAAAAGCACAAAAAATTTTCAATATTTATTATTTATTTATTTTTTCCTTTTTAATTTACGGAAAATTCCAAAAATTTCTTTCCTCAAAAAAAGGTGATAAATTATAAAAGTGATAATTCTCTTAACTTAATTAATTCTAACGACGAAAATTTAAATTTGAATTCTTCCTTTTTTTTCCTGCATGAAATTTTGAAAAAATTTTGAAAGTTGCTAGACACTAAATATTTTCTTGCTCTATCTGCAAATCAGGAGATACCGATCGAATTTGTTCCAAAAGTACCACATTAGTTCATAACAACGAATAATTCCTCCTTACCTGTCCTATACTTTGTTTTATTTCATTTGCAGAACAATTTCTGCTTCATAATTAATTTCTTTTGTTCGCATTCTTTTGTATATTGTGTTGCTGCAATCAAAAATGAATTATCAGTTGCGAATTCTGCTGAGAAATGAATTAATAAGAATAAAGAATTCGAATTAACAACGTAATCATTTATTTGTAATCGCAATGACAAGTGATTTATCAAAAATTTTTCAGATATTTGTTTAGTATTTTTCAGCATCTTAAAAATTGAATTGCGAAAATTATTTATTATTTAAGTAAAAATTGACAAAGCTACGACATTTTGTAGAAATAACTTAAATCAAAAGGTCATGGACTAATTTGAAAATATACATCAAATCTTAAACCTGCTATATTGGATGCATTTTATGTGCTTGGTAAAAAAAAAAGAAGAGATGTCTGACTTAATTTTTTAAATAAGCAGTGTAATTTGCTTCCTTTAAGGTAATTTATTTCTTCCTCATTTCATTATTTAACTTTATTCTTGCAACGCCATTTAATCGAGGTTGTTCTTGAGTTTCCGATTAAAATTAAAGGATTTACGGAAAATTAACTGAAATAATCAGTTGAAAAATTAGTGAATTAAGTAGTAAGACCGTTTTGAAGTCGAGGTCGTTCTTAAGTTCCCGATAAAATTTGAACAATTTATGGAAAATTAACTGAGGTGATAGTTGAAAAATTAATGAATGAAGTAGTAAGAAATAATAAGAGGAAAATAATTAATGCCGAGGAAATAGTAAATTACACATTTTTAAGTTTGAAGAAAAAAAAAAGCAGCTCCAAAATTTCATCACGAAAAGTTTTGGAAATTTGCTTCCTATAAAAAAAAAAACTGATTTTTGAGGAATTTCACTTAATAATTTTTACTATTTCTACTTTTAGTTAATTTAAATTTTTACAATTTCACCAAAATTCTTGCATAAATCTGTTGACCTTAGACCTTAATACTTTTAAAAGCAAAAAAAAAATAAAAATGATAAAAGGCACCGATTCATACTTGACCTGTAGGGGTGTTTTCAATTATTGCACTAATTATCTAATTTCATCCTTTTCTTCTTTTCTTTTTTTTTTTTTGCTACCATAATTAACTCTTAGTATCATTAGCATTCAGTTAATTGTGCTGTTCATTACACGTGTCGTTTTGCCGTGTTGAAAATGATCACTGAAAGATTAACAAAAATCCATTAGCACTTGCTTCTTTGAACGATTTTTTACCGATCATTTGATGTTTGCCGATGAAAATTTTCCAATCGATTGATTGGAAAATAATGGAATATATAAAAATGATATGATACTCTTCTCTGATTGCATTAATTTCTCAAAAACAAAATTTATGAGGCGAATAGCAGGACAGCGAAATTTATATATATAATGTATTGATTTACTGAATAATATTCAGTCATTTAATATCATTTTATCACTACCAAAATATGTTCTTATCATTTTTGGAATTTTATGCGCCATGTTTTTTTATGGATGATAAGTTTTAATTATAGGTATTCTGCACGAAATTTACTGTTTTATCAATTTCTTAATAGTGCAAAATTAGATAATATTTGTTTGAAATTAGGATGAAACAAGCAAAACGCTGAATAATTTTTTTGTTTCCTTTTTCTAAATTTTTAATTTTCCCATTCATTACTTTGATAATGATTGAAGTTTCTTTTGTTTCCTTTTCTTATCAATTTGATAATGATTATTTTGAATTTCTTTTCATTACCGTAATTCTCATGTGAATTATTTTAAATCTTTTTTAAAATAGAATTGATAAAATCCATCTTTTTTTTTCCATATTATTAAATGATTTTAATTACTCGTGCATATCATAATTTAATTTCTCTTTTTCTTTTATCTTTTCTCTCCACTCTTCCCGTCTGTCTTTGCCTCGTTTACCTTTAAATTCTTTTTGTGTAAGCTACCGGAAAAAGAGTTCCCTCGCAGGAGACCGGAAGAGACGGAAGTTAGGTATCCATTTCATCTTATAAAAATAAAAAAAAAAAAATTATGGGATATTATGACTATGTATGAGAGAGAGAGAGGGATGGAAGAGAGGAGAGAGAGAGAGAGAGAGAGAGGGAGAGAGAGAGGAAATGTCGGTAATATTCTTTTGTGATATAAATAAGTCATTTAGATGGTAAGGTTCAAACATCTGTTGTATATAAATTTGTTTGCTTAAAGGAAAGTTTTTCAGTTAACAGGGAATACGGTAAGGTACCTTTAGTATTACCATCTGCTATTAATTCAATTTCAAAAATAAAATTTAAATTTGAAGCAAGATAAGTGATAGTAGAATGATAATTTAGGAGAGTATTTAAGCAAACATCAAAAAATTATCATATATAATAACACTAGCGATAAGTGATAAGAAGAACATACAGTGGAAATTTCGTTTAAACAAAATGTGAGAATTATCATTTGTAAAATGGCAGTGCTAGTGATTATGATAAGTTTCACTAAAATTTTGATTCTGTTATTATAGTATGAATGATTATTTTCCCGATTGTAATACTGTCATTTCTTAATTAAATTTGATAAGTAGCACACTTCTAAAATAATACTGTTAATGATAAGATGGTCGTAGTATTATCCTTTTTCATTTTGGTAAATATTGACATAATTAATATTTGCAAAACAATATTAGTGATAATATAATGATAGTAGTATTGTCATTTTTATCATTTTTTTTTTTTTTTTTTTGATCCAGTTAAATATGATGATGATAATAATTTTCAAAATATTAGTTATATGCAAAATATTTTTCTTGTATCTAGACCGAAGAGGAAAATTTTGTCATTCATTTGATTGCATTCAAAAGATAATGAAATGAAATGAAACAATAAAAGAAAGAAGCTAGCTACTTGTAAAATATTACTATTAATAAAGAATATATCCATTAATTACCACTCAAATCTGATTATTTTTTTCTCCTAAGTTATTTCATCTTATATTGAAATAATCCTTTATTCACCAATTAATTATTTGTTCTCTTAATTTCTGGCGAAGTCATGGCTTTGTTTTACTTTTGAATTCATTTATTAAATTTAATCAATATTTATATGAAGTAATAATAAATAATCAATGATTTAGATGATAAATATTATTTCCCCATAAATGTTTGTCCTTTCAGCAACATTCTAGCATTCCAAATTATTATTCACAATAATATTTTTTCCTTTAATTATTCTATTTTGAATGCAAATAATTCGTGTGGAAATTTCAAAATGATAAAAACATTGAAATATTTTTGATAAAATTAAAATTTATTCGTTTTTTTTTTTTTCTTAAATTTCATTGAATCATTTTTTTGTTTCACATTCACTATTTGCATTATATGAATGCAAAATGCTTGCATTGCGTTAAATTTGTACTGAAAAGAAATTGATAAAAAGTTTTTGTACAATTTGTAAACTTCAACAAAAACCAATAATTGTTTTTTTTTTTTGTTTTTATATAATAATTTTTACAAAACTTGATCTCCTTAATTACAGCTAAACTTCATACATTTCTTTAGGGTTTTTTTTATCTTTTCAAATTAACTGAATAGTCTAAATATTATTTAAAAAAAAAAAAAAAACTCTAACAAAAAAAAAAAGTGCACTGGAAATTAAAACGAAAAAAAATATAAAAATAACATGTGAAAAAAAAAATAAAAAAAAAAAAAATTTACAGATAATATTACAAATACTTTTTGGTTCCTTTCCCATACAAAATCATCAGATTTGAAATAAGCAAATATGCTGCGTGTAGCGTGAAGCCTACGTTGTAAGCAACAAAGTTATTTGTTGCTAATCACGTTAACAATTCTATTTTACGTTTGAATAAACAAGCGTAAACGTATAAAACGTGTATGTATCAGGAGGAGGAAAAGCATTGAATGATAAATAAATAATTTACATGATGAAATAATTAATTAAGAAGCGAAGTATCAATCGATGAGACACAACTGAAGTGGAATATTTTCGGATCAGGTCTATTTGTTTAACAAATTGCTAAGCTATGATCGAATGCTAAAGGCACTTTTTTTTATGATACATTCTCATATCTTTTTTAATACATTTCCCTTTTTTTTTTTTTCTCCATTTTTTTTTTTTTTTTTTGTTTTTTTTTTGCAGTACAAATTGTTTACCCGCCAGTTGTATGATTGTTTTGTTAGTTTATCCGTTCGCTGCTTTTTTATTTATTTATTTGTTTATTTTTTTTTCTTCCATTTCCGCATTTGTCGAATTTTTCATCTCTGAACATTTTTTAATCTTTCTCTTTTCATTCTTTTATTTATTTAATTAATTAATTAATCCATTTATTTATTTATTCCATATCAGTCATTCATGTTTAAATTCATTTCCATTGAATTAAATCTATATTATTTTAATTTACATTTTCCATATTTCGATAATTTCTAAAAAAAAAAAAAAAAAAAGTGGCACATTGCATAAGTTAAATTCAATTTTTTACCTAGCCAGTATAAAAATTTAGTGAGAAAGAAGAAAGCGCACAGAAAGAAGAAACAATTAAAGAAATAATGAGCTGATAATTAATACATTTAATAGTACTGATAACTCCTATCATTTTTTTTTTTTTTTTTCATGCAATAAATATCGGTATTTTAAATAACAAACAGTAATATAGTGATCACTATTACTAATTAATATTTGACGTATCATTACTTTTTTAATAATGGTAAGCCTAAAAAAAGAAATTGAAAGTAGAAATAGTTAATTGCTCTCCTCGTTACTGCTTATATAAGCTCTTATTTTATTTGTAACAGCTATCATTATCAGTAATAGTTGCAAAATATTATGACCCAGGTTGATAATAGTTTTTTGATAATAATAATGATGATGATGGTAATAACAGTTGATAATAATAATGATAATGATAATAACAATAATAAATCATAATAATAAATGATAATAATAATAATCAATAATAATAATAATTCATCTTCTACCTTCTTACAATAAGCTTGCAATTGCATTATTGTTATAGTTATAATTGAGGAAAAAACTATTACTGTACTTCACTAATAATTGTTATTATTAGTAATTCTTATGTAGTGATAACAAAAAATCCGTGATAATATTATTGCTATCATTATATTAATTGCATTAATAATTAGAAATAAAATTTTTGATATATTTAGGATAATTTTTGCCCTTTTCTTTGTTCCATATCGGACCAAAAATGAATGATGAAAGAATTATTTGTACAGGTAAAAAAAAAATTACTAATGATTTCATCATTGAGGCAATTTTATCAGAAGAGCAAATATGTCGCTCAAATTTCAATATTTATATTTTTTTCGGTTTGAATTCGTTAAAGCCAGATTTAAAAAAAAAAAAAAAAAATTGAATATATAAGTAATGGTCATACAATAACTGTTATAAACATTATAGAAGTTGTGCAAAATTAAATAATTGTAAAAAAAAATTAATTATGGCCATAAGATATGATAAGGAAGATGTCATTTTGGATTTATTACATTTATCATATCATTTTTTTTTTATAAGGTACAATGTCATATTTTGTTTTTGTATTTTTTAGAACAGTGGGAAAAAAAAAAGCTACGTACTTTCACGTGCATCACCCATGCGATTTACGTACGCTATACATAAATGTACACATTTCTTTCTTCCATAACTTTCATATTTAGTATAAATTTTGCGAAGTTTATGCTAAAATTTTGTACAACTAATGAATTGACTGGAACTAACTGTTATCAGTTATCAATGTTACTTTTTTCTTATCAGTGAAGTTTTCTTCATCTTCCCAATTTCGTGCTCTTTTTTTCCCTCTCACCGAAATTCCTTAAATAAAAGGATTTTTTCTCTGTTAATTTTGAAATTTTTGTTGAAATGAAAATGTTAGAGGAAGAACGAAAAGTTAACAAGTGTTTTTATATGCAATGCAAACAATTTCTTCACTTAAAAGTACTTTGCTTTTTGCTTTTTTTATTTCTTCTTGCTTTTCCTTTTTCTCCTTCTTTTTTTCTTTTCCCTTTCAGTTATTATTGATTCTCTTTATTTCTTTTTTTCTTCTTATATTCCACAGAGAACAAAAAAATGACGAAAAATATGCTAAAAAAGAATTTGACATTTTTAAATGTTGAGAAGTAGCATGAAAGAAAAAATTGCCAAAAAAAAAAAAAAAAAAACGAATTATTGGAAAATATTTTCAAACGAAACAAAATGAGAGGAAAAGTATTGAAATTTATAAATTTGTTTAAAAAAAAAAAAAAAAAAATTTTCATCAGTTTTGTTTGTGTAACTGATAGAAACTTTTTAATTAATTGTCTTCTTTTCCTTTTTTTTTTCTTTTTTTGAAAGAAAAGATTTAATTTTATTTAAATTCCTCCGTTTTGTGGTGTTAATCAGCAAATGCTGATATGATATAATTATATTATTTCAAATATTAATCAGTTGTTTTTAAAATTTTCACAAAATATATATGAAATTTTTACTTCTCAGTAAATTGAACAAGCTGAAAAGATCTCAAATTTAAAAATACCAGTGTAAATTAAAAAAGATGAAGGATATATTTCGATTAGACATTATGGCACTAACATTTTGGTGAAACAGGTTTTTTTTTTTCCTTCAAAATTTTTTGTAAAATACTGAAATGTAAAAAAAAAAAAGCATGGTTTTTTTTTTAGTGTAATGAAAAGAAAATTAAGAAAATAAAAATATAACTGAAATTTAACCTTGATCTGATCTGCATTAAAACTTTAAAAAATGTCTTTTTAAAAATTAAATGTACGTATTAATCTAGCAAAATTAAGGACTAATAATGCAAAATGTAAAATTGGTTTCAGAAATCTCAAAAGTAAAATAAAAAAATGCAGCCTTTCTCCTATCACTTCTAATTTTCCTTATCTTACAACAAATGATAGCTTTTCTGTTTGGAAATATAGTGATAGCACTTATCACTAATAAAAGTAGAGAACTATATTTTTTTTAAAAAGAAAAAGCATAACCAATTATAAATATCATTAATTACGGCCATGGTTTTTTTTTTTTTTTTTTCATATTTGACTAAAACTTTGACCTTCCACCCTCTAGCTTTAAGCATAAAATTTGTAAAGCTTTTACTCTCGGCATGAAAGTAAACTGTTTGACAAATCCATCTTTTTGACAGGCAACATATATTTGCTTAGACAGAGATAGCCAAGGGACTTTAACCTTTGACTTTTGATAAATTTTTTTTCATAAATGATTTCATTTTCATTTGTTAGTTACAATAGTCTTTTCAGCAATATTTTACTTTAATATATTGGCATATTAATACTAATGTAAATACTAATATAGGTTAGTTTTTATTCAATTAATCTAAATTTAGCAAATTTCGACATTCACAAAATTGAATTGCGAAATTTAGTGAAATTTGAATTTTTTTCTTACTCGTAATTTCTTTCACACTGTTCCATTATTTTATATTAGTACAATAAAGACTAATTCAGTGATATCTATGCACTCTTCGACACTAGATTAATTTTCCTGTCAGGCTTTACACGTACGTCTCCCAGCCTACACGTCCCGATTTTCAGTACACTAGAATTACGAATGATCGTCGACGGGAAAACGTGAAGTGTCATATCAAATAATTTAGTTCCCAGTTGATCAACTCTTTTATCATTTCATCAATTATTTATCGGTTAATTTTGTCAACAATTTTATCATTTTTTTTTTTTTTTTTACCCATTACATGATTATTTCCTCAATTACTCGTTTGTTCTTCCTGTTACATAAACCTATCGCTTCAAGTAAGTTTCATAAGTATGTAGACAATTTACTAAAATTATATTTACATAATTGTTTATTTATTTCATCAATTATATACTTATGAATAGAATAACATCGTACACCTGCTGGTTTTATTTGTATTCCATTTTTGTAATCTTACTATTACATGATTTGTTTACCATACAAAATTGTTTGTCGTATAGAAAAAAAAAAAAAAAAATGAATTAGAAATAAATTTATTATTTAGTTACCACTTTCCTTTCTTGTCGTATTTTCATTTTATTGCAAGAAATAATAATTTATTCAAATAAATTAGTACATTAAATGGAACTTTATTTAAATAAAATAGTACATTAAATTGAAAATTTTAGAAACATTAATTTCCCATTTCCTTCTTTTTATTTTTTTTTTCTTTTTTTTAAAAAAAAAAAAATAAGGCAGGTGAAAAATTGCTGTTTTTCAAGCTCAAAATAAAAGAACGATTTTTTCTTTCAAATTTAAAAAAAAAAAAAAAAAAAAGAAAGAAAGAAAGAAGACAACAGAAATGTTAGAGAAGAAATGATGGAAAAATAAGTTTGAAAAATTGTTCCTAAAAACAATATTTGCTGACACTTGTAAAGAATTTCTATTTCTTCAAAAAGGATCTTTGAGCATTTCATCAAGCATCTAAATTAATTAAATTTAAAAATCATTAACCAAATTAGCAGTAAGAAATTAATTAATCAAATAACAGTTATCAATTTCGAATAGTTCTTTTCTATTCCGATAGAAAAATCGTTGATTCAGTTGGAATCTAACGATCGTTATTTGCGATAAAAAGCATTCGATCAAAATGCAAAAAAAAAAGCATATAGAAAGAACATCAAATCCTTCTTCACCCGATCATCCGTTCTCATCATGAATCTTAGCCGTTATGGGAACAGGAGAACGAATTCAGTCGACGATATCGATAATGAATGGTGATGAATGATGAATGATGATGATGATGATGATGATAATAATGATGTTGATATTGATAATAGCAATATAACTAATATATAATGTTTGTCAACAGAAGTTATGAATTGTGCGAAAATTTCCCATTCTCTTTTCCATTGTCATCAACAACAACAACAAAAGTATTACAGTAGCAGTGGTTACATTGTCGTTGTTGATGATAGCGATAAATGTGATCATATGAATTTATGTTTCTCTTCTGTTTCGAAAAATTGATCATTTGAAAATATTCCGTTTCAGTTGTCAACGGTGTTATTTTCATCAGCAATAACAGTGACAGTGATTATGTTTTAGTACTGTTATTATCGTTAATGATAATGATAATAGTGACCACTGGAAGATATGTTTGTCAACAAAAATGATGAACTGAGCAAATATCAGCATTAATAAAATGATCTAGGTTAACAGTGGTCAATTTTTTTTTTTTTTTTTATAAGCTAATTATTATCATCAATAATATCAGGTAGAAAATTATTATCATTATTGTGATCGTTGCTGTCTTATTTTCTCATATCATAAATGACAGATTGATATATGTATATATATATATATATATTTACAACTATTTATCCTTGTCTTTACAACAGTAATATTCAACAATTTACAGCAACAACAAAGATGATTATTTGTATGGTTGGAAAGTTTCTTTTTCTTTTTTTTCCATTTTTATTGTTAGTTGTTTGGTGAATGAAAAGAGAGAAACGGAAAGAAAGGAGATTTATGTGATTAATTAGTTCAAATCTTAAGTAATGTATATCATTGTTATGGTTGATAAAAATATTTACTCATTTATCCAGCCGGAAATGATAATTTATCTCACTTATTAAATTTTCGTAAATTTTAATTTGTAATCTTTTTTGACTATTTATGAAATAAAGTGTAGCAACTTTTTTTTTTTACTTATAATTTTTTTTTTTTTTTTTCACCAGTTCTTCATAAAAATTCAAATTTCGAACAATGATTTTACCAAAAGTTTTCAATCAACCAGCATAAATCAGTTTATAGTCGAATAAATTATTTTTTTTTTCGAGTTAATTTAGTTAAAAATTGTAAATTAATAGGAAATAAATGTGACGAAATATTTTGAAATGCAATTTAAAACTTCACTATTGTTGGAAGTTTTGTAGGTAGTTTTCCACACAATCTTTTTTCATATTTTTTTTTTTCTACCTAACGAATTTCTCTCCTATCTTTCATTTTCTCCATTAGCTTCTTGCAGTTGGAAATATTTCAAAAGTTTAAGAAATTTCAACCCATCAGTCGATAATTTGCATTATTGTATTACGGTGATTTTTTTTTTTTCTGTTAAATTATTTAAAATACTTTAGATTTGGGTTATTTTTCCATTAAAATGACTAAAACCTTTTTTTTTTTTGTTTTAGAGGGGGGAGAGAGAGAGAGGGAGAAAAGAGAAAGAAGGGATGTAAATTATCAAATAAGTGCCAGTTTTTAAAATTTAAATTTTTAGGAAATTATAAAACAATAATAATGAAACTAGGTATCATATATACTATAAAATTATTTTCATTCATTCTGTATCTTTTATTTTCTTTTTCTTGTTTTAAGTTCCTCTTTTTTTTTTCAAATTTTTGCAAAATTTGATTTAACAAAAAAAAAGAAGTTGATAAAAAGTAGGAAAAGAAGAGAAAAGGAAAGAAGAATTTTCCTTCTTTTTCCTTTCCTTTTTCTTGTCCGTTTAACTTTTCAACGAATTTGAAATGATTGATTTGAAACAGAAGTTTTAGTGATAGTAATGATGCTGTTTAGTTGTAAATAGTATGTATGATGTAATTTGGGAAGAGGAGAAGAAGCATTTTGATTTATTACATCCGTTCTTCAGTAATCAATTTCCAATTTCATTTTTTTTCCATTTCATTACAATAAATTTTTCTTTTCCCTTTTTTTTCAGAGTCTTTTTCATCAGTTCATTCTAAATTTAATTCAAATTTATAACAGAAATGGAGGGAATTTTAATGAGCCATATGTGTACGCCCAGTTTGTTACGTCACAATTTTTACTCAATTTTAATAAAATAATGAAAGTGAAATGAATTTGCTAAAATCAAATCAATATATACTTTTTCCTTACATTAGAATATCTGTTTTTAATCTTCTTTCCCATCTATTTCAAAGTTTAGTTAAAATAATTTAATTAAAATAATAGAAATAATGATAAATCACTCTGCATGTATACATGTAAATTCTTCTTCATGATAATACTTATAGAACTTAATTGAAATCATAGAAACAATTCGAATTAAACTAATATAACTTGTTCCATTATAAAACCCATCCCTTTCGCATTTTTTCTATCTTAATTTATCTGTTTTTAAATTTCGTTTTAGTAATAGAAATGGGGAATTTTAATGGAATTGAATATATATTTTTGCTTAATCCACTGTACTCTAATATTTAGTATATTTGGTCTAACTTAAGTACTGGAAATGAATTGAATTTGATTGGATTAAATCAAATGTGCTTGCCGGGATTGAAAATAATTTTTTTCTCTCTCAATATCATGGTAAGCATAATTAATGCATCTTGAAGAAAGGGTTCTTTTTTTTTTAAATAATTTGCGTAGTTTCTAATTCATACTTTGCTTTTGGTTTGATATCTCTTTTTTTACAGGAAATGAATTCTTTGAAACTCAAAATTTAATATTTTAATCGAATTATTTATTGTCAATTTAACGGAAAAAAAAAATTACGAATCGAATTTCTGAGTTTTCCCAAAACAATTAATTATGTTCCGTTCTCACTATTCTATCTAACTTTTCAATCGGATATGGCAGATCGATTATTCTTCGGATTTCTTTACATCTAATTTTGAATTTGTTATCTTCATTGGATTTGATAAGAAAATTTGTGCTATTCATGTGGGAAATGGATAAATATTTCTAAAAATTTTCCAATTCTGGTTAAAAGAATAAAATTTATTGCATATTTCTGGCGTTATCATCGTGTTTATCATAGTTATGATAATCATTATTATAATCATCATTTTTCCAATAATCATTATCATAATCATCAGCACCACATTATCATTATCGTCATGATTTTGGTCGTAAACACTCACGAATACAAATCACCAACAACTTATCATTATCATTGTCGTTATCATTTTATTATCACTGTATTCCGCTGATTTTCTCTCATGGCTTACTTCGTAAAACTTCAAAAATTTTCATTCTCCTTTTAAAATCTGGAGGTTTTGTATTTAGTTCCATCGCTTAGTCTTTATACTTCTTGCTATACCTCAGTTTTTCTACCGCATATTTTTATACCTTTAAAAATTTTTTCAAAAACTTTTTAAAATTTTTACTGTTCAAATAATCAGATAAAGAGAGAGAGAGAGAGAGAGAGAGAGTTTGCAATAAAGAATTGAGCACGTAATGATAAAGCTAAAAGAGTAATAAAATCCGATACTACATCACTTCCGGTGGCTAGAGAAATACTTAGCTAATTTTGAGAAATCTTTCGAGCAGTAAAAAAGTTTTGGAGAGCTTACGCGGTGGTAGTAGTTGAATTAATAAATACCTCTTAATTATGAATACTTGCTTAGTAATTGCAATTAAGAGGAATGCATAAATTATCTTTCACATTTTTTTTTTTCCAAATTTTTTTTTATTTTTCCGAAGATTTATATGTTTTTGCTTTTTCGTACCATAATTTCAAAATTTTTTAACTTTCTGAAAAAAAAAAAAGAAATATTGGAAGGGCTTCAATTTTTTTTATTTTCCTTTTTATTGGCAAGTTTCACATTGGACCTAATCTATTGTTAAACTGATAATAAATAATAATATTAATAATGGGAGAGAAAAAAAACACACTTGAAATCAGTAGCTTTCCTTGTGATAAGTTAGCATTTAAACTTTGTTCTCGAGAAACAATGCGATGAAATGATTTCTTACTGATAGCGATATATATATATATGTTAGCATAGTTCTGTCACATATCAGTTGATCATTTTAATCTCTGAAAATTTTGTTGCGAATTTTAAAATGAATTTCCTGTGAAAGTGTTAGTTCGTTATAGCTTTGAGAAAGGAATCATTGTTCCGGCAATCAAATTTTAACATTCAGGAAAGAGAATTTCGGTAGCCGCATATGAACCGAGTCTAGTAATTTTAAATGATAGACATTTTATGATTCATTCAGATAATGATTACTGAGAAAAACACTGACATCAGCCCACATATCGGTGAATCTAGGATATCTCGGGCAATTGCTTATCGTTAAATATATTGTGCTATTTGTGAAACAATACGTTAAATACTTTCTTTTTTTTAAAAATATTATTTAGTTAAAGATTAAAAAAATTTTCAGGAACTAAAATTCAACAACGAAGTTTCACTCTATAGAGTAAACAGAATGGGAAATGAAATTCAGTAATAAATAAACAATGGTCGAATTTCACACAACTTTCTTTTTAATTTTAAATTTGCTTCCGATTAGACGTTTATGTTTGTTTGGTTTTTTTTTAAAAAACAAAATTGTCGAAGTTTAACTTCTAATTTGATTTTTTATTATCATTTTATTGTTGTTATTTTTTTTTTTTTAATTAAAAAGATGCTGCTTTCAGTCCTACGCATTTCTTCAAAAATTTCGGAAACTTTTGATTGTCCGTCCTCGCATAATTCTGTCTCCCTATTATGATTATTCTGATTAATTAGTAGCATTTTTTTTTTTTTTACATTTCAATAAATTCGCATTATTTCTTTGATCAGTACTTTTTTTTTCTACCTTTTTTATTCTTGTTTGGAGAAAAAAAAAAAAAAAAAAAACGACGGAAAAGAAAAATTTTTTGCTAACTAATCTTTTTAAAAAAAAATTTTTTTTTTCTCAAAATCTTTAAATTTCTCATTTTCGCGGTAACGATATATTATATATTTTCCTAAATTTGAAATGAATGTACTTAATATCAGCAACTGTCCGTCGTGAAATGGGAAATAAAAGAACAATAAACGGAATATTTGGAAAGAGAATAAAAAAAAAAACTTTTGCTTTGAGATAAATATGACAGAAAAGCAATTATTCAGTTCTAATTAATAGCAAATACTTAAAATTACAACTTTTTACAATGGTACGAAGGTAAATTTTATTTGATGAACAAGTTTTCCAGTATTTAATTTTGTTCAATTGGTAAACAATTTTTTAGTGTTTTTTTTTTCGCAAGTTTTTATTAATTACATTTATATTTTAATTTTAATATTTTTTCCGAAATATGATGAAGAAATTGAATTACATGTTTGTTTAGATGAAAAGAGGTGGAAGGACAAAAGTTTGAAAATTTTCAACTTCTTGAACTTGAAGTCTATTATAAATCAATAAAATTATCAATTAAGAAACTGCTTTCCGATTTAATTGAAAAACAGCATGCATTCATTATTGCATTAAAATAATTTTTTTTTTTTTAAGTAACATTTTTTTTTTTTTAATTCATTACTTGTCTTTTTCAAATTAAAAAAAAAAAATTTATTTATTTACTTTTTTTTTTTGCTTTCAGCTAAATTAGTCACTATTTTCTGGCAAATTTTTGGCAAATGAAACAGAAAATTTCTGTGTAACTAAAATTAATTACTAATTCCCAACTTAGTTTATGGTGAATTTTCCACGAGTGTTACTTTGCATTCCAGTTCTTGAAATATTTCGATAAAATTTTTGGGCGGCACAAATTAAATATTTCCAGGTCATTGTACCGTGAATTTTTTTTAAAACTTAACTTAAATGCCAATTTCCGTTGTAATTACATTGGTAAATTTCATTCAACTTAAATTACTACTCTGATTTCCAACATTATTTATTATGGAAATCCTAATTCTAGTTCAATTTTCGAAATTTTGACAGTTCAGTTTGACAAGTGATGATTTGAGGGAAGAAAAGTTTAAATCAGTGAAGAGTGAAATTTTGCTTACAAAAAATTCATATCTCTTCACTCATTGTTGTACAAAATAGCCAATAAATTAAAAAGCCTAATTTAGAATTTTCTACGCTATATTATCATCGTATGTCTTTTGTTTCGCAGTCTTTTCGCCATTTTCTGCTGAAACTTTTTGTCATTTAGACTTTGCTTTCCCACACCATAAAATTTATTCTGAACCCTTTTGAAGTCATTTCATTATGCATTTATCCATCAGAGTCCATCTATTTCTCATCTCTTCTCTTCAAAAATACTTCTAATGCTTTGATTTCCTATTTAAATTTTTCAGTCCTCCAGTAATTCAATTGTTACTTCAGTTCTTCCATTTCTTCTCGTGCAATTTTTGAAGCAATGAAATTTCCTCAAATCAAATATTTTTTCATCAGTTATAATAGTGCTCTATCAAGATATTAATTGTTTCATCATTTCCGTACAACATATTTGAATTATATGAGAATTAAATTGATTGCAGTAATAATTGAATTGGCTTAATTTAATTTCTTTGAATGTTGGAATACTAATAGCATAAAAGGAAAAATGTAACGTATACTTTATTTTGAAATGAATAAATGTACACGTAAAAAGTGGGATATTTAATATTGCTAAAATAAAAGTAAAGAGTGTACTAATTCTGAAATGATTAAACGTACACGTAAAGAACGTTAAATTTTTAATTTGTAATTTTTAATTTAAATTTTTNTTAATATTGCTAAAATAAAAGTAAAGAGTGTACTAATTCTGAAATGATTAAACGTACACGTAAAGAGTGGAATATTTGTAACGTTAAAGTAAAAGGCATAGCATGTGGCAGTGTTGAATTAATTAAACGTACGCTTAAAAATGAGAAATATTTTATTAAAACTAACGTATAATATTGAGAATTGTGAAACGATACGTTGACATCTCGTTGTACATTATTCTTGATAAATAGTATATCATTTTCTTTTTATCGTATTATTGCCCAAATTTTTGAATTGCTTCATCTTTTTTTTTTTAAAGAATTTTTTTTTTTTTTTTTGCACCAACTGTTAAGTAGTTTAAAATTTCAATGTTATATTTCTAGTTAATTTGAATTTTGCTTTTTTTTCGACTAATATAAGCTGAGGAAAGAAAGATTCATCGGAATTTTTATTTCAAATTTCTAAGAAAAGTGCAGCAAGAAATAGCCCTAATTTGACATAGTTTTCATCTTTGGTATTTTTGCAAATTAGAATTTATTAATTATAACTGACAAGTATTACTTGAATCAGCTGGTGATTACTGTTGATAAATTTTCTGAATTATATCATTTTTCATCAAGATTTCTTTGCCAAGCATTTTGGAAATGTTGCAGCATTTGTTTAAAAAGAAATCATGGAGGAATTTTAAATTGCATTTATCCATTCCAATACAGTTCTTCATTTAGACCTCATTTTTATCACTTTATTTTTATCAATCAGTTAATGATTTTAATTAGTTACTTCACTGCTAATTTAATTAATATTGACACTTCATGCAGCGCAGCATATCAAATGTTTAAATTTCGAACCTTTCTACATCTTCAAATCTCGTTTTTCCTTTTCAAAAATAGGAAGAAAAAAAGGAAAATTTTCGTTTAAAATCTTGAAGAAGAGAACAATAAAAGGTTGAAAAAAGTTTCGAATTTTAAAAGCCGTGAAAAAAAAATATAAACTAAAACTAGAGACTGGAATTAATAAAAAAAAATAAGCAAAATTAAATAAACTTTCCCACATCTTCGATCTTTTTAATTCATAACAAAATGAGATGAATCATTGAGAAGAATTAATAATTTTTATTAAGAATTAATAATACGGTGCATTCATCCAGAAATTGCAAAAACTTTTTGATTCATTTTCAAAAATAATTTTTCCCTTCCTTCAATTTATTTATTCTTTTAAATTTATGTTTCATTTAAAATTGCAATTTTTAATTTTTTTGTTTTTTTTGAGTAGTATAAATTCATTTTTGGCCAACCAAAAATTTCGAATTGGGTTAATTTTTGCAAAGTTGTTCCATCCTTTTCTCTTTATTTCATTTAATCTTTTGTCTTTACATTGTTGTGAAAGACTAAAGATTTTAATACTTATTCCAAAAAGAAAATTTTAGGTAAGAGGAGGAGATTTGGAATGAAAAATACAATTAAAAGTTGTGATTTAATTAATTATTCACTTAATTCTGGCAAATTATGTGGAAGTTTTCGCATATTTCTTAAGTAATATCTGCTAAATATTAAATTTGCATGATGTTTTGCAAGCGTTAGACGCTTAATATCTTAGCTATTATTAGAAATAAAGTAAAAATGAATTATGAACTTTAGAATTGGTTACTTATCAATCTAAGAAATGAGAAATAATTAGTGTTGGAAATGATCACTTTAGACTACCATAATACCGTAAATTATTATGTAATTAAATGAGATCAGTATCTTTATATCGGAAATATTGATAATGCCACTGATAACGACTAATATTCATTCGGAAAATTTATTAAATATATCACAATTTCAATCCACTGAACAAACTGCTGTCAGCTTTTCTTTCTCGGGACTGAAATCATTTCAATATCATTTATTGATTAGTTTAAAATTCAGAAAATTTCAAGTAATAAAGTTAATTTCATATTTGTCTTTTTTTTTCTTTTTGTTCAGTATTATTTTTTAAAGAAAAATTACGCACATATTTATTGGAATCAGAAAAATCGTTTTATTAAATTGCATTTTTAAAAGGTGAGTACAGAAAGAAAAGATTTTTTTTAGTTTTCTGATTTCACCTTTTTTATTTATTAATTTTTCCGTTGTTTTAAAATATAAAACTAATTGTTCGAAATTTTCCCCCTATTTTTTTCTTTTAATTTTGTCAAATTTCTTTCAATTTTCATTTCATAGATACTGCTTATGCATTTAATAAAATTTACTATTATTTTTTAAGGAATATGTAATAAATAATATATTCCTTTGTTAAATTATATAAAAATCATATTATTTATGTTTTGAAAAATACAAAGTTTTAGTAAAATCAATTATCATTTATTTCCTCAAATTTCTTTTTGAAAAAAAAAATTTAATAAAATTAATTCTTTCATAAATTTTTTTTTATTTTTATTTTTTTTTAATGAAGATATGTGAACAATTTGATTGAGGAATGTTTTTATTAATGGGAATAATGAAATGAAAACAAAAATCAATTAATTTCCATTTTAGTTAATCTTTTTTAAATATCGTAAGCGGATGTAATTGATCAATCTTTACACAATTAATTTAATTGCTATAATTAATTCTCTGATCAATTTTAATTATTTCAAGAAAAGAAAAAAAAGAAATAAATAAATAAATTTGTTGGCGCATTTTCACCCCAATTTTCATGCACAAATAGTATTAGTTTGAAAAAAAAAAAAGGAGCGAAACAAAAAAGGAAATTGAATTACCCAAAAAAATTCAAACTTCAATTTTTCAATTTTAAAATTTCTTTATTTTTTGTAAAACAAAGACAATTTCTTTCCATCTCTTTTCATTTATATATGTATGTATTTTTGTCTTGATTTTTTCATTAACTTTTGATTCTTTCCTTTTTTTTTGTAATTTCTGCTTTCTCTTTTCCATTTTTTCTTCCGATATTTTTTGCTAAAAAAAAAAACCTTTTTTCTAATTTTTTTTCTTTTCTTCTTCACTTTCTAAAATATTTATATAAAATTTGAAAAATTTCGTTAAAGAAAAAAAAAAAACTTTTGTTCATTTTTTCGTAATTTTCTAAAAAGGAACGAACAAATTGTTGCGGTGGTAAAAATGACTTGAAACAAAGGTTAACTTTTTTTTTTTTTTTTTCAATCTTTTCCTCTTGCCCTGCTTCGTTATCGTTTTTTTTTTTTTTTTTCTCTTCCCCTTTCTCTTGTATACTATTTCAGAAGGTTTTTATTGAAGTTAAAAGACGGAATGACATATCATTTATCATTAAATTCAGCAATTTTCTGTTTTGTGATTCATTTTTATCAGTTCCTACTGCTACTGCTATTGCTGTTCTTGCTGATAGTGATAATGATAGCGTTGATGGTGATAAAATGATAGTGATATTGATGATGATTATGGCCTATTTTTCTTTTTTTTTTGTTACTTGACAACTAACGTCGAACTCAGTGAAACTGTATATGAACACTGTTAATGATAATTTCCACCTCTTTTTCCTTCTTTTGCTTCGTTTTATTTCATTGCCACTAATAAAAAATAAAAATAATTTAATGAGATGATAAATAAAATTTTTCGTTTTTGATAAAGGTCAAGCTTCACATCTATTTAGGCCATTCGTATTGCTTGCTTACATTTATTCATTTTTTTTTTGAAATATTGCAACAAAATTATCATTTAATTTTGTTACAAAAACAAAACTCCCACCATTATTATCGCTCATACATATTTCTTCTTTAATTAATTAATTAATCACATGAATAGTTGGTGGATTTTATCAATTGATTATCAAATATTTGCTAATATTTGATGAAGATGATAACTTTTTTCATTTCACTGTAATCATATAATATGTCTACTGCATATTATTTCAATCAGTATTATCATTTAAAAAATTTATGCAAATCTTTTTCTCTCTTATATGTATGTTCTATCTTTTGCAATTAACGAACTAGTAGCTTAATTATTGATCATTTATTAGTTTTAATGTGCTTCCTCACTTCATTCTTTCATTTCTTTTATTGTATTCATTTATGCGCTGTATATATTCTCATCAATATTATCACATAAAAATGTGTGTATTCTCTCCTCCTATAATTAATTAAATAATTAATTGATCGAGTGTTTGTCCATAGTTTGATGTGCTCTTTTTTCAATTCATTCACTGTAATCATATGACGGTTGTATTTGTATAGTTCTGTCGTTTTTTTTTTTTTTTTTTTTTTTTTTCAACTTACATATGATCAAATATATCCAAAAATAATAATTCTTAATTCTGGATTTTCAGTAACCTAATCTAACATATACTTTTTCAATTATAATTAATTAATTTGCTAATAGATTAGCTGTATTTCAGTTATCGCTGTTCATCTTGACTATAATTTTAATCATCAGTATTGTCCTTCCGATTATTTGTTATTATTATTATTATTTTTGAGAAATTCATTAAAGACGAAAATCCCACAGTGGTTAGTTATTTTTAATTAGGTAGCACAAACAATAAATAATTATCAAAAATGCCTTTTCATTAATTTCAGTGTGAGTTTCTTTTCCGATTACTATTTCGTAAAAGTGATACATCAATTCTTTGTAGCAATTTTTTATGATTTAGCTAATATATCAATGATTAGTTTAAAAAAAAAGAACCTTTTTTGTTTCTTTTCTTCTTCATTTCCCATTTGATTTTTTTCGTCTTCCTAATTCACATTTAAATTAAATATCATAATTATGAAAAAGCTGCCAATTTTAATCTAATGTTTTGTTGCGCTCTATTTTCCAAATAGAATTTAAAAAAAAAATTGACCTAGTATTGAAATTAGCAGTTTACAATTAATATTAAGCAATCTAGAATATATTCGGAATATTAATCATAGTACATCCGTTTTTACGAATCCTGATCTTCTGAACATAATTTATCATTTTTATTCTTCCCCGCCAATATCACACATTATTTTGATTTCCAAAAAATTTCTTCAGCCACAGTTGGCATCGGAAAAAAAGACAACATTTCTGTCATTTATCATTTCTTCCGGTTTCTCATTTTCCGTAATTTTTAGTTCTGGCAATTAGTGTAACTTTCAACGGTTGTTATGCTGTACCCAAAGTGAATTAGAATTGAGGAGACTTTTAAGCGCTAATGTTTGAAATAAAAATTTTAATTTTGTATGGATGAATTCGACAGGCAGAATAGTCCTTTTTTAATTTCTCATTTGCTACTAATAATCGAATTACGAAGTCTTTTTTTTTTTTAATTCTAATTTGGACATCTTTTCATCTTTTCATAGTTTTTATACTCTAAAATTTTTTTATATTTATACTTTCGGTATGGCTTCTTTAAAAAAAAAAATTGAATTCAATTTTTATTGATATCCATTAACAATCATAACTTTGCAAATTAAACATTATTAAATGAACTTTATTTTATATTTGAACATAGAGTATGAAGAAATATTAAAGAAATGATTACCGGAAGTATTCAGTTGAAGTGACTTTTCTTCGGATGATATTTTGTTTTTTCTTTTTTCTTTTTGGTGATCAAATTAATTTTAATTCATTTCTTTCTCCTATCCTTCTTTTTTTTTTTCAGATTACTTACAGCAAATTTAATCGGTAATAAATTTGCAATTTTTTAGAAGCAGAAAGAAAACTGTTCGTTGGGTATATTTATTTTTGCGTGAAAACTTTTTTTTTTTGCTAAATTTGAAAAGAAACTAATGAATGGGATGGATTTAAATTTAATTTCACCGTGAATTTCGATATTTCATTGGTTTATTACTTACGCAGTGGAGGTGTAGGGTAATTATTTGCTGCAATGATGTGACATGAACACTGATTTTCACAAATTATCTTCAGTCATATTAACTATACTACAAATTGCTGTAATTCATCAAGGTAATTTTTTTTTTTGAAATTTTATCTTTTACTAGAAAAAAAAAAAAAGGTGACAAATAACAATTGTAAAAATATGGAATTGAAAATAGTAATTCTATGTTGATGAAAATTTTTAAGAAAAAAAGAAGAAATAGGTCAGTTTAATGAAGCGTTATTTTTTTTTTTTTAATTTTCAACTTCTTTATAATGAAAATATTCCTCATCATTAAAATTTTCCAAAATTATAGTGAAATATTAGCAATTTTTAAAACAAGATAACTGTAAAGTCTTGCTTATCATAGATAGAGAGAAATGATCATGATAAGTGAGCCGAAATAGAGAGCTAAAAATGATAAAAAATGGATAATGTAAACTGTCAGTGATAATAGTGATAATGATTATTAATATTTAAATAACTAAAAAGAAAGGAAGAAGTTGCCTAGTTTTGGTTGTGTTAAGAAAAAAACGAAACATTTTTTTTTTTTTTTTGGGAATGGTTAAAAAAGAAAATACTCTTAATTATTTCACAGTATAATTAATTAGCTAATAATAAAATATGCAGGAAACGGTTGTATGGTTGACTACTGTGCTGATATCTATTCGGAACGATTGGATGAAGGAAGCATTTTTATTGGGATGAATGCACCGTATTGTCAGGTAATACCTAAATTATACATGAACACTAGCATTTTGGCAATTAAATTTACCGCTAATTAAAATCCACCATCTGATTGGACAATTTCGTCAAGTATCAAATTTTTAATTTCACTTTTTAAATAATCATATTGCAAATTACAGATAAGGAATTTTGAAATCGAAAACTTAGTCATGAAATGTATCTTTTATGCATATCTTTTCTTTCTTTTTTTTTTTTTCTTCTTTACGGAGAAAAAAAAAACGGCGAAATTTAAAAATAAACCTGACTGGTAAAATTATCGATTAAATTTGATGAATTCTTCGGAACCAATGATGAAAAAATCTAGAAGGTAGAAGATAATTTCGTCAAATTTATTCATTTTTAAAACGTCACATTTATTTTTTTTAATCCTTTTTTGACTTTATGGGATTGTAGAGATGACTGAAATCGAGAGATTTGGAAAAGTTGTGATTTTAAATTTATCGATCGTTTCTCAAATTCCAATTTTAAATTTGCCTAATTTTCAAAAACCTATCATATGCACATGCAAGAATTCAAAAGATCAATATGTTTATTAAATGTTTCAGGAAGCGAAAGTAAAAAATCAATTGAATTCTTTCAATATTTTAGCTTAATTTTTGCTAATGTTAATTTTTCTAATTACAGATAATTACCGATTATATTTACTGCCTGAGTGAAACAAATCGTACATGTCGTGGCAATCTTAAATATCATACGTTGCAAACGTTACTCCACCGACAACGTCGAGAATTTTCATGCAGTTCATTTCCTGAAACGATGAAACCAAGTAATTATATACCTATCGGGTAATTTTACTGCTTCTTTCCTTTTTTCATCATATTTAAATTTGAAACAGAATTAAAATTGTGATTAAATTTGTAATTCCAGCAAAGGAAAAGCAAAAAATATTTCAAAATTTTCTTTCATTATACAATCAGTTAAATGAGTAGCGTCACGGATTTGTTCGTATAATGAATAATTTTAGTTTCTGTCTTTTTTTTTTTATAAATTTACAAATTTAATGAGAATTTAGCAGTGATTGAAAAATTTCAGAATTTTCATAAATTTTGGAAATTCATTTTAAATCATATGGATGATAATTTCTGTATGTCTACAAAAAAAAAAAAAAATTTACCTCAAATGTTATAATAGTAAATGAAGTTTTCATTTTTTTTTTTTTACTTTCCTTCTTTTTCCTTTTTTTTTAACATTATATATCTTTATGTGACAAAAAAAAAAAAACTATTCAGTTTAATTTTAATTTAGAAAGATTTAATTTTAAGGAAACAAATGAAATTTTAGTTGTACATTTCCGATCATCACGGCACCTTATACAGTGCAACGCTACTGTGCACTCTTTGGTTCACGTCATTTGCGTACGCTAAATGGACGTTTTGAATCGTGTGCACGTAATGGCGCATATCCGCTAATAAATAATAAGCATTTGCTAATTCAAATTACGCATTCATTTCTTGGCACTGGAACTACCGCAATTTCGAAGGTAATGCATATTTTATAAATTTCGAAACATTTTCTTAAAAAAAAAAAAAAAGGAGGGAATGTTAATTTTTCTAAATTCTAAATTAAAATAATGAAGTGCATTTAGGGAAAGTGTTCTAAAAGTATCGGGAAAAAAAAAAAAAGATTTGTTTGTTGCCGCTCAAAGGTCATTTGTTAATTGATTTATGGTGCAAAATTGTTTCATTGATAATGGTCAAATATTACGAGTACCGTACTAAATAATTCACATTTTGTTACGTTTTGTCACATACCGTATAATTAATATATAAAAATTTTCTCCACTTATATACTTAATTTCTAGAATCTAATAATTGACAATCAAATACAAATGTAAAGCAACATTCATCGTACCTGTACCGTATCTCTCTTACCTTTCATGTTGCAATATTGCGCATATTTTCAATTAAATGTGCAGTTGCAATTAGTCATATGCTAATTGAAATTCATGTTATCATAAAGTTTCATTTACCGTGATGTAGAACTGTGATATCGTATCCTTGGTTAGGACATCTTGGCTGATGATTCATCATATCAATTATCATTTATTTGGTTATAATTATTTCTAACTTCTCATCCTACCTTTTTAGAACTGATTTTCAAATTACTCAGTTCATGTTGTTACATCTCAGCACTTGTAGGTTATCATAATAAAAAACTTTCAAGACTATGGTATATTTACTAGTTGTTATATTGAAGCAAGATAACTTTCTGATTACTCATGTTACAATTCTTTACGCTACCGTAACAGTAAATCAGTAAGATTAAGACATATTTTTAGGTCATTGTATTAAATTATACACTTCCATTTACCGCTTCGGAGCGTATTTTCAAATTACTCTCACTCATATCACAGTTTATTTTGAATTTACTGTAGTGAAGAGAGTGTTGCGATTATGATATACATAGAGGTCGAAGGTCCTAGACTGGAATATACAGTCACGTTAGAATGATACATTTGCTTACCATATCAGTGAAGCTAAAAATTAATCTATATTTTAGAGTATAATTTCAGATTACTGTAATAATAAAAGCAAACGAACGTTGTACATCACGTAAGCAATATGAGGCAGGTTCAGAAGATGAACAGTTACCGAGTTCATTTACGGATGGTAGCATATTTGTTGGCAATTCGGAACGGAAAGCAATCGAAATTAGATCATTAAACGAAACACATATTGAAATTATATTACGATATATTGGTACCAAAATTTCTATTCGACGACATGGTGCGTATTTATCGGTTGCTTTAAGGATACCGGAGCGAATTGTTGAGGTACATTTATCATTTTTCTCATTTGAAATTATTTATCACTTATATTAGTTGTATTAATTCATATCTTTGAATTCTCTCTCTTAAATTTTCTGCGCTTATCGTTAAATTCTGTTATCAGTTACTATCATATCTGTTCTGGTAAAATTTGGAATTCATGTTATAGTCTCAAATTTATGTCGTAAAAATATCATGAATATATTATTCGGTATAATAGTGTTGCATTCTTACTATAAATTTAACCTCTTTCTTGTGTCCTGTTTTAAATTTTGCAGATAAATATTTTTTCAAATCACATGAATGAATTTAATATTTTTCAAAAGAGTTGAATTTTTTGGAATTTAGGAGCAGAGTGATGATGAATTTGATATTTGTACATCGGGTTGTAGTCGTAGTGAAACGATAAAACTTGAAGAAGCATTGGCAAATCCCATCTCATTTACCAGATGTCACGGTGTTCGAGTAAAAATACCACTGAAAATTGCAATTGGTAGGTAAAGGAGACTTTTCTTTTTCTTGATTAATTACTAGGTTTTGAAATTACGCATTCCAAATAAATACGGATTAATTTAAATTTCAATATTAAATTCCAGAAAATACACATGTACAATTTGAAATTTAAATTTTAAATTTAAACACGAGTCAGATTCATATTTGATGATAAAATTGATTTATGTAGAACTAATTTTTCAAAATTTACCTTACCTTCCTGATTCATTGAAAAATTTCGCTCTTGCAAATATACTCCAAATAAAAAAAGAAAAAAAAAAAACTAATTCCATTCATTAAGTTTTTAGACCTAATTTAAGACAGGTAAATAAATTTTTAAAAAAAAAAAAGAAAACTGTCGTAATATATTTTAGCATTAATATGCTAAATTGTAATAATTTTTTCGCATTTATTATTATGTTTGGAAATTAAAAATATATGACTGCAAAAGAAAAGACGAGGAAATGGCGTAATTTCTTTTAACTTCGTTTTACCTGCCGTAATTTCTTTCAACTTTTTCTTCTCAATCCAGAAATTTCCATTCACTGCAAACGTAATCTGACGAAATTGCAGAGCGTTGCAGTGGTGCCAATGTAACAGATGCATTCTTTGATGCATGTATTTTTGATTTGTTAATTAGTGGTGATGAAATGTTTGTTGCCCAAATCGCCGATGCTCAACGTGATATAACCAACTTATATTCACCTTATATACAGCACTATTTTACGGGTCGACAGAATCTTACGTTATACGATTCGAAAGCTGGCTATAAATGGACGCATTGTATTCAGAAAGGATCCGGAAATTCGGAACAAACTGCTGGTTTGCAACAACAGCAACTGAATGGAATACTGATTGCTGTACTTATTTTCGTGGTATTACTTAATTATGGGATTTCTTAACTTTTTTTTTTTTTTTTTTTTTGCATCTTTTCCATGTAGAAAAAAGAAAAAGAAACAAGAAGATTAGAAACAATGAAATTTTTATTCTCTTTTTCGAGAGTTGAAATTTGAAGGTGCCATTGTGAGGATTTATTTGCAAATTTTGTAGGAATGTAATTTCTTGAGTAGATTATAAATTATATATTGATTGATTAAATGATTGCTATTAAATAATTGATATTGATTGATTGGTTGATCGATCAATTTAAGAATGACTACGGTAAAAATGCTGCCCATTATTCATATTTCGGAAATATGGCTCAATTTTTGTACAACATTTTTCTTCTCTTTCCTATTTTTTTTTCTGTTTTTTTTTTTTGGTCTGTTTACATCAAAATTCTGTTAACTTCATTCTCGAGAATTTTCTTCTCGAGAATTTTTTTTTTCAAGGACAGAAAAATTATTGGAAGATTACAGACAGAAAGGAAAAAAAATAAGAAAAATGGGAATATAAAAAACCTTTCCTAATTGCAGACACTTTATACATTCTTTCTTTGTTATATTTTACAATTTATTAACAAAAGGAAAAGAAAACTAATTTTAAAAAAAAAAGGATGAAAATCAATTAGATAGAAAATGTGCAACGCATTAAAATATTTTCAGGTTTGTTAGTTTTTAATGAAATAAAATTTCTCATTGCTTTTTTCTTTCTGATTTATCCATAAAAATAAAATCAATTTTATTTATTTATTTATTTTTCTTCAAAAAAGAAAAATACCTAGTGGTAAGTAATGTGAAGGCAAAAGCTCTTCCAATCCATGTGGTAGAAGTGAGAAATTTTTTTTAAATGAAAATTTTCCGTGAGAGAAATTTCGAAAAGATAAAAAGAAGCAAAATTATCTGTATTATTTTTTAACTATTTTTATGTGGCTATCTATTTACCAATTAGCTTACTAATAAGTTTGTAGCATAAAAAATAATACATCTAAATGCTTAAAAATTTTTGTCCAACTTACATCAGTGACATATTTTTCTAAGATTTTAATTATTTGATTAATAGTGTATGCAGAAAAAAGAATAATTGAAAAAATAAAAAGAAGAAAAAACAATTCAAATAGAAGTTGCAATTCATTTTGCCTTGAAGTTCCATTATTATACGTCAAAAATGACACCACGTAATCACGTAAATAATGTCTTTCCCCACGTTTCTCTTAATATTTTAGCCAGAAATTTAAATTTATTCTACTTAAATTTTTTCCCTCTTTCCTTTTGCTAAAACTTATTTTATACAATTTACTACTTATAAGGGAGAAAAAATTTTTTTTCTTAATAATAAATAAAAATAAGTGAAATTGGAATTAGAAGCAAAGGGTCTGTAAAAATAAGTCTATCGTTCATGCCGTGAGATTAGTAATTATCGAACTGTTAGGTATTATTTCAGATGAATGTAAATTTGGCTCATGCATATTCTATTAGTAGGTAATTAATAAATAAAAATGAACCATTAAACTTTTTCAAATAATGCAATTAAAAATAATTAACCCCCCTTTCAAACCATTGTCTTGTTTATTAAAAAGAGAGAAGGGACGAAATTATATTTATTATTTATGCAGTTAATGAAAAATTAAGAAATTACCTATTCGGGTATGATAGCCTTATATAGATGACTGAATGCTTTTTGTTATTATTGTTTATTTTCTATTATTTATAATTTGCAGCTTTTTAGATAGCGATAAAGAAAATTCTCTCCTAACAATTTCCCGATCCCGAAGTTATAGTCAAAATTTGAAATAGCTAGAGAGTAGAAAAGTAAAATGTTACTCTTTTTTCTTTTTTTTTTTCAGATCCTAATTAAGAACTCAGTCTTTGCAGTGAAATTTCATTTGAAATCTTATTAATTTTCTTAATTGATTATCATATGTAGAATTTTTGCATAGCAACAGATGAAATTTTTGGTTAATAGCTGTCATTCTTCATCGTATCATTTGTTATCAGCGATCATAGCTATTATCTCTAACCAATCAATCATTATCATCATCATCTGTTCCTTTTTCTCCTTGTTTCACTTTCTCATTACATTGTCAATTAATAGCAACTTTTTTTTTTTCTACTGTTGCTACCTGTTGCTATCTGTTGATGTAATATCATATTTTCGAAATATTATTGCTAAAAAAAACAAAAAAAAAAAAAAAGGAATCACAAAGTTACCTCAACAACATTCCTCACATCTTTATTTTTAATTTTTTTTTCTTTCTGTTCATTTCAAATTGTAAAAAAGTTCATTAATTTCATTAATCGATCGTCCTACGAACGAGATCTCATGCAAGTGTGATATTTTCTTTTTAAATTTTCAAATTTTTTTTTTTATTTGATTTCTGCTTTTTTCTTTCAATTTATAATTTATCAAATGTTTATTGTAGAAAAGGAAAAAAAGCAAAAAAAAAAAAAAATTAGCGACAAATTCTTTCCTCTGTTTTTTTTTTCTTTTTTTTTGTTGATTTGGAATTGAATTTTTTTCAAATTTATTAAAATTTTTTAGCATGCTGCTTATCTGTGTGTAGTGCGAAATGTTTTTATGTGATTGCGAACGAAGTTTAAATTATTATTTTTTTTTTGTTTTTTTTTTTTGTTTTTGTATTAATCAGTAAATAATGCAGGAAGCTACAAGAAGAAAGAAGAAACGCAAATTCATTTTCAAAAGAGCTGAAAATTGAAACTTATTTAGAAGTTTAGTGGGAAGTTTTTTCGCCAAGTTATTACAAGAAAAGTAATTAGATAATTTCAAGCTTTTGTTTATTTCTTATTTGTTAACAAATGAATAAAATTTCAAAAACTGAACAAAATTGATGGAATCAATCTAATTCATTGGAATTTAATTTAACGAATTAATTGAAATGATTTGTACCTTCTCTTTCGAAAGCTAGTTCAGCATTGTTTCGAAATATGTCAGCTGATCATTTCAAAAAAAAAAAAAATTGCAAAAGAGAAAAATTAATATCCTGTATTTAAATGATTTGTAAAGCTAGACTGGAAAAGAACAGTCGCCATAACCATTAAGAATGGTAATTAATTCTGAGATTAATATTTAGTAGTTTCAAAAAAGGCTATTTAATAAGTAAATAATATTTAAAAATTGTTCACGGAAAAGGTAGTTTAAAAGTTCGTTGTCTGACAAAAGTTGCAAATTAGGGTGGTTAGAAGGGGTTATTGGGAACATAAGTATAAATTTATTCGAATATTTTGTATAAATTTTTCTATAATTTCAAATCAAATTCTATATCACTCCTTTTTTTTAAAAAAGAAAAAAGGATGAATTCAAAAAATTATTGCATATTAATGAAACTTTCTTTCATACAAAAATCTTACATGAAGTATTTTTCTTATTAAACATTTTCGAACTTAAGTTCTATTAATTGTTGACTTTAATCCGTCATTTTTGATGATACAATTAAATAAGAGAAGAATTCAGCAAATTGACGGATTTTGAAAGGAATTTGATGCATGATGCCGTTATCACTATCATTATCATTTTCACTATGGAGAAAAAATTGATGCAATGAAACTAATTGGAAAATAGTCAGGTAACACAGTGGAGACTTTCACACGTAGTAAACAGGTAATTTAGAAAAAAGTTCATATAACCGACTGATATATTGGGTTCACGTACACTTACGTATATTTCCAGTTAATTTTTTTTTTCTTTTCTTTTTTTCAGTATGCTAAGTTGTCATGTTCAAAATAGGCAAAAATTTTAGGCGGAAAAAAGTATGAAACATTCTCATTCTGTTAAAGCGACAGACATTTATGACAGGAACCCATCGAAATCAGCTTGATAAGAGAAATTTTCCTACATCCATCTCGGACACACACATCAGTGAGATCACTTTTTACGTGTACATTTAATACGTACGTGAACTTCAACATTCTTTAAGTTCACTTCAACAGCGTTAGTGAAATTATCTGAAGTGTTTTAGATTCATTTTGAAGAGTGATACTGATAGGAGAACAAAAGTCAACACTAACACTTCATAATCGTTGCTGAAATTGTCATAAGCAACTGCTTGGTTGGCAAGGAACAAATTTTTCTATGATATCAGTTGGAAAAAAAAAAATTCCTTCTAATTAATGATAGAAATTATTAACGAGAAATATCTTAATGAATCATCTGATTCAAATATTTGCATGCTGGNATGATAGAAATTATTAACGAGAAATATCTTAATGAATCATCTGATTCAAATATTCAAATATTTGATGGGAATAAAAGAACAGTTTCAGTTTGCTTCTATTTTATGATATCAAAAAAAAAAAAAAAACTCGTAGCTAGAAATAATTCATTCGGGAATCTCGAATAGAACCGGTATATATAAGCACATTGCGGGATACTTTAAAGAAGTGTCATTTTCGCACAATGTAAGAAAGACAAATTAGTAATTTGACAAAAAGAAATAATGACTGCTTGAAAATTTTTCAAATTTTTTTTTTATGATTTCCATTATCTTTTGAGTCCTATTTTATTGGCTTCTTTTCTCTCCCATCAAATTTCACACAAATATTACTTTTTAGTACGATAATGTAACTGACATAGGTAATATTATCCATTTTCGTACTACGGTAACGTGTTACCAGAAAGCATTATCTGAAATATTCGCAATTACTTACTAACTGTCATTATTATTAACACGACAAGTGGCATTGAAGACGTTTCAAGCATTACCTTATTAATTGACATATTACTGTATCGTAAAAATGGATAACTCAACCTCATATAATCTTACTGGAAGATATATGATACATACCGGTGTATTATAAAATTGTTGAGCATCTACCGTACTATGAAGATAGAATACAATTTTTCCATTCGTCAGTTATTAATAACAAGAATTTTTTTTATGCTAGTGCATTTTAAAATATAATTAGAATATTTTCCAGTGATAATTAGCATTCTAAATTCGTGAATTACGGTGATTCAGGGTATACGGTACAGGATAATACAGGATAAGCAGCACTGTGAAAGAGGACTATTTTCATTTGTAACTTGAGTGACTAATTTTAATCGAGCCATTTATTCATTTTTTTTTTTTTTTCATCTTGCTTAATGATTACTGCAATATCAAACAAACTTTTATTTCAAAAATTCTCTTATTTATAATACATATTAGTAAATTATCTCAGTGACGACGTATGGTATATCCAGAAATGAACCGTACCACTAAAACGGGAAGGAAAGCCTGTAAGCATCGGCAAAATTTAACATTCATTGAATATCAAATCACTGATCGCTTATCATACAGTGGAAGGAAATATTACACCGAAAAATGCAAGTGAAAAAATGATGAAGCAAGCTATTGCACCACTAATTGCACTGAGAATCATAACTTTTAGCAATTTTGTCCCACCTAAAATAAGCAATAATGATAAGATAAGATGTCATATGATAAGATAAGCTGTTGAACTTCTGATCTGCGTTTTCGTACGTTCAAAAAGTTTAACTATTACTCTGAAATATTTCGGAAAAAATTTTCCACTCTTATCAATTAGTCACAGTTAATAGTGGAATTTACACATTTGTTTGAGTTTATTAGTGATGAGAAATTCTAATACTCCACATTATGATAAAGTTCAATTGAAAAAGTTTCTATCGATGCAATTATTCATTAATTTTTAATAAATTTTTTTTAACCTTCATACTCTTCCAATTGTTTCACTGTGTGTTTTTTCATTTGGCCTTTGACTGTTTGATTTATAGTGCGATTATTCGTCAAATCCGACGTTTCATTGAATTTTAAATGGGACAGAACGAAAAATTCACAAGTGAATGATAACTGATAAGGAAAGTTCTTTTATATGTATGTCAAATGATTTTCAACAAGAATTTTATTTAATAATTTTTACTGAAAAAAAAAAAATGAAGAGATTAAAGCAAACCATTTGGTAATTTTGTAATTGGATGCTTCTTGCTCGTTTCGCCTAAAATTTGATTTACTGGAGAAACTAATTCAGCAAGAGTGAAAAAAAAAAAAGATAAAATACTCAATAATTGAATTTACTCTAGCTTTTTCAAATGATAAATAATTTAATTAGCAGGACGAGAGTGAATCTATAAGTAATAATTTTCTGTTGCTTGAAAAAAAGTGACAAGAAAGCTAAATGAACGATTGTAGGAGCGAAAACTTCCTACACTAATTACTACTTTTATTAATTGCCATGAAATTAAAGAATATTTCGCCCATGAATTCAACTTTGAGAAAACTGCGATAAAAAAGGAAAATGAATTGCTCTTACTAATTTCTGATTTTCTCCGGTTTGTAGATTGATAAAATTTTCGGGAATCTAAATAAATAATTTGAACAAGTAATTAGCAAGAACAAATTTGAAAATAATTTATAATTTGTTCAGATAATTTGAAATGGTGAACTTAAATCACACCAAGAATGTAAGTAGCAGTTGAACGTGTTTTGCTTATTTCCGAAATTGGAATAATTTTTAAACCAAAATAATAATAATTTAAATCAATTTCTGCATTTTTAAGCGTACTGCTATTTAACAGATATTTTATACTTTAAAGTGATAATGATAAACCCAATAAATAAATCAAATCAGTTTTTGAAGAATTGATTAATATAAATGAAATTAAATATTTATTGAATTTACAGTTTTGCATTCATTTGATTTTATTTAATTTCAAACAGAAAAGTGGAAACAGCGACAAATAAAATTCCTTCTAATGCACGATAGCAAGAAATCATAAAGTGGCATAATTGAAAACCCGAAAATCGAACTGATTAAAAGAAATCATTAGGAAATATGAAGAAAGCCCGCATGAAAATTATTTCATTGCTTGAAATATTAAGGTGTGAGAATACCATCAGTAGTTTCTATTTTCATTTTCGTTCCATTTGTGCTTTCGTCAAATTTTGGTGAACCTATAAAAAATAAATAAAAATAAAAAAATTTAATTCTACTTTTTTTTATCAGTGGCTAACGAATCATCAAATTATTTGAATTAAAAAAAAAAAAAAAAACTTAGGAGAAAAAAGTCTAGATTTTAAAATACAACAGAACGAATTAAACAAATTATGGGGGAGCAGAATTAAATTGCTTTAATGAAGAGAATTTATTATGACCAAAGAAAAATTTACATCAGATTTATTCACTTGCTTACTAATAATTATCAGCCGTTAATCAAATTAATTCACTGATAATCAATCCAGTGTAGCTGGCAAATTCCTCTAACCATGCAATCAAAGTATAAATTATTGATGCTCTATTTTGAAATATGCACCTTATTTCAATATTCAAATGTTAATTCGAAATGAATTGCACAAATAGCTTTTCGGGAAAAACTTTGATTGTAAAGCTAATTAATCAAAATTTCTTTAAATTTCTTTAACTGATTAATTGCTTTATTTATCTCAAAAAAATTCTTACTTTATGACCTGTTAAATTTTAGAGCTGGTAAAATGACTATGAAGAAAACTTTTTTGTTTTTTTCTCTCGTATTAATTATAGTTTTCTCTTTGTCATTTATCTAACGTATTTACCGTTTTAATAATAATTAATTAAATTACTTGGCGAATATGTTGTTCCATTTTCCTCTAAATTACTTAAATTCATATAATTTAGAGTCTTATCGATTGCTTCTTCAGTTATCAATGATTCTTCATCTGTAGTTATCGTATCATTCCTTCTCGCAACAGGTATTGTACCCCAGACAGGTATGATATCCGGAAACTCTGATGTTGCAATACATGAAACTTGAAAATACAAATTTTCTTCTATCAACTTTTTCTAATTACATTAATTAATTACAGGTAATGAAAGTGTAAAATATGACTGAAAAAAATTACGGGTAATATTTTTTAGAAAGGAAAATAATACAAAAGAGTGACTGTATAAAATTTATTACATTGCAGAAAAGGTATTGTGAAAATTCCGATAATCAATGTGACATGACCATTTGGTTTCATCATAAAACTACAAATAAATTGAAAATATTAAATGTTTCATTTGTATAATTAGAAAAAAAAAAAAAAAGGAATTAACAAATCATTCAATGAAAGAGGAAAACGACCAATTTCTTTAAAAATAAACTACAAATGGTTTTCTTTTGCATTATAATATTCCCCTTTTATTTGTTTCAGAAATTTTTTTTTTTTTCATTTCATTTTCACTTCTTCATTGCTCTTTTAATTTAAATTCACTGAAGTTTTTTTCTTCCCCCTTTCTCTCACTGCTTACGAAAAAAAGTTTATGTGTATTAGAAGGATTTAGGTTCTGTTTTAAACAATTCATAATCATTAAATTTTTTAATTATATACTTCAATTGTTACTTGAAAAAAAAAAACAATAAACAATAAGAACTAAAAGGACACAAAGAAAAGGAAAAGAAATGAGTGGCGCCAATATGTGGTGCAAAGGAGGAAGAAAAAATGCGAGGTAAATCTACCAATTTTATTTACCTGGCAAAATTTTTCGCGATTATTTTTAATTTGATGAACATTACCGCTTTAGTCGAGCATAATTTTTTGGTCTTTGTCGTTGCTAGTTATTAGGTACTTTTTTTTTTTGATTAATTAATTTCAAATTTTGATTAGTTTATAACAATGAAATAACTGAAATAAATGAATCATATCATGTATTTTAAAATGTTCAATGATGTTAACTGATCACTTAAATGTTGGTAAAAATTTGTAAATCAACAGTATTTTAACAGAAATGAAAATGCTTGCGCTAAAAAAAAAAACTCAATTCAAAAGTCTATTAAAATTTCGAATTAAAAGTTTAACTTTGTTTCTGTTCTTTCGATATTATTATTTGATTAATTATGTGCATAAATTCTTCTAATTCTATAATTATAAAAATCTAGGCGAACATAAGTGAATTTTTTCAACAAAGAAATCAAATGAAAAAAATATTATAAGACTAAAAATAATCAAATTTAAAATGAATATGAAATAAATTTCTTTAAACTTAATGAATTTTATCCAGCAAAGTTGTTTTTTATTACTAATTAGATGAAAAAAAAAAGAGGCAAAACGTGAGAAATCATTTATTTATTCTAGCTTGGGAAATTTGAAGAAATGTTAAAGAACGAAGAAATGCAAAGCGCCGAAAAATCGAAAAGAATAGAAGACGCCATTCATCGGCTTCATGTATTGTATATGAAGTATGATAATTGTTTATTGTGCTAAGAATAAATTAAAAATTTGAAATATTTATAGAAATGAACTGAGAAGGGAAAGAAATAAAGCAGAGAAATTTTTTTTTTTGAATAAATTTAAAGCTGTTCCAGGAATCATTCCAACATCATTTATAGAACTCTTCGTCAACTCACAAACTCCTGGATTATCTATTATTACTTCTTGCCTTTCCTTTTTAACAAAATCAATGAAGATTGGTTGAAAAAAAAAAAAAATAAAAAAATAAAAATTAGAAATTACTCGAAGATCAATATGGAGCCAATACATTGTTAACAAAAAAAAAAAATTTGACAAAAATGATAAATATTACAGATTAGAAATCAAGCAAAAAAAAAAAACAAAATGAAGCCAATGTATATCATCTAATCAATTAGTGTAGAAGAGAAGAATTAATACTTTAATTAATTAAAAACACTAATAATTGTAATATGTTGCTACTTTTCTCTATGTTCAACCTGCATATTTGATATGTTTAGTGATTATTACTGAAGTGATTTACTTACTACTCATTAATATAATGTTAATCACGACTTTTTTTTTTTTTTTTTTAAGAATTTCTCAAAAATACTTTACTTATGTTTCTAATACTAAGCTTTAAAGATGGATTATTGGACAGGAGAAATAATGGTTTTCTTAGAAATTACAATGAAATAAGTAAATAAATACGGCGTACATCATAAAGATCACGCACGTGAGAATTGTATACGTGAAAATAAATTTTGCGTACTATAAAGAAGTAACTCTTTAAATTCTTATCTTCTACACTCTAGTATGTAAATTTATTTTTTTGTTTGTAATATTTTCATAAGCAAAAAAAAAATGGCGAATAAAATTATTTCAAAATTCCAAAATTGTTATTTCGACAACTTCTTCATTTTCACTCTTTCAATAATATTTTATAAATTTGTATTTTTGTTATGGAATTTTGATAGAAAAATGCAGCCACTTTTTTTCGTATATACATTTACATAAATGCGGGTACATTTCTCAACATTCTAAAATTGTTAATTAATTTTTAGTTTTCGGGAGTTCTTAATTAATTTTCTTGTCGATATTATTAATTTGAAATCAAAGAATGCTTTCCATTATGAAATTGCTAACTTTTTCAGTAATATTATAAATTTTCTAAAGGCATTTTCTGTTAGATGATCTCTTTCTTCTTAATTAATTTTTTTGTTGATATTACTAAATCTGGAAATATTTTCCACTTTGAAACTGTTCATTAATTTTTTCATTAGTGCTATCTAAAATGAAAAAAAAAAAAAAAAAAAAAAGATGACTGGAAATAAATATTGAAAGACACTACATCCTTTGTATCATTAAAAAATAAATTATCAAATTCACATCCAAAAACATTCTTTCCTCAAATTGAATTGCTAATTAATTAATTCTAAATTTAAAGATATTTTTCGTTGGATGATCCCTGGCAACCAAAAACGGATCGTACGATTGAACGCGCTGAATTACTTCATGCTATGGCTGTTAGCGTTGATGAAATTCTGAATGCCGAGGAGCGACCGAATTGGTTGCATCCGGCAATGTTTCACGGACCGTTAACAACCGCAATTTGCTCCGTAAATTTAAATTTTTCTCGAAATAAAAATAAATTCTTTCATTTTCTGCAGTCGAGAAGTTGTTTGCAATGAAAAAAGCATGAAGGGAAAGATTAGGGAAAACAAAAATTATTAATTTAATTATTCGAAAAAAATTCTTTTAAAAGAATTTTGCACAAAAAAAAAGAAAATTTACTGATAAAGTTTCCTTTTCTTCTTTTTTTTTTTAATTTAACAGAAAAAAAAATTACTGATAAAGTTTCTCTTTTTAATTTAACAAAAAAGAAGAGTAGCAAAAATTGCAGGACAACACAAATTTAGACTTCTTCTTCATATCACTAAATGAGTAAAATTATACTACGTATTCTTTCACTTTTTTTTTTTTATCATGTTATCATCGCTAGAATATTAATTAAAAAAGATTGCCACAAAATGTGTCCATTGTTAATTTTTTTCAATATCAGTTTACTTTCTTCACAAATTCTCTTTATTACAGCATACTGAAATTTGAAACTTTCAATTCGAGTATTTTATTATAAATTTCTGATTAATTTCAATGCAATTTAGGTGCGAAATTAAACAGCTAACTTTTCCAATTTTATCTTTTTATGCAATATGATTATGCAAATGCTTCCAATTCGAATTCATTTCAGATTTAATCATTCTTATTTTCTCTAATAAATATAAATGACAAACATTTATATATTTACTTATTTGTTCCTTTATCCATTTTATATGTTTAGTAATTGAATTCAATTCTAATCTAATTCTTTCCTTCTAGCTACCACCTGTTCCTGATCAGAATGCAATACTGATGCCACCAACAACGGATCCACGTGAAGTATACTGGTCGAAATTTAGCATTTGCAATCACTTACGACCGTTAGAAGATAAGCCATTAGTTCTTTCTCTGCATTATCATCCACCACGTCCGTTACAGTCATCCGAAAATAGCCTAAAGTCATCTTCCGAAAATCATGCAGAATTCTCATCACTGAAGCCATCATCATCAACGACAACCGGAAATGCTTCTGAATCCTTAACCGATGCTACATCTAATCATCCTCCAACAGCTTCATTCAAAAAAACTACCTTGCCACGTGTAGGCGCTTTGCCAAACGATAAATTTCGTGATGCGTAAGTTTTCAACTTATTTTTATTTTATTTTTCCTTGTCTTAACGTGCACGTTCCACTTTTTTTTTATTGTCTATTTTCCTTTAATATTGCTGAATTTTAAATTTAAAGATTTATTACAACTTATATATATATTTTTTTTTAAATGTAAAAATAACTGCATTTCGTTGAGTGGTAAAAATGAAAGGAGACATAAAACTGACATTATTAACATATTCATTTGTGATAGTTGCATTTAAATTTTCAATTATTTAGAACTTTGTCAGATTTCTATCAATAAACTGAAAGCTAAGCTTTATGTAAGTAAAACAAAAGGATAAAAGAGCACATATATTTTAATGATATAATAAAATATTCTAAATATTTATTAGAACAATTATTATTTCTATTAATTTCTGTCATCATTGTTATTATTATTATTATTAATTATTATTATTACTATCATTTAAATATTGTAATTATAGGCAACAAATTAAAATTGAACATTATGTGGGCCAAATTTTACGTGCATACGGATTGCGATTTAATCGAACAAATGATGAAAATGAGCCACAAGCATATCTTTATCAATTACCATCAACTAGTCATCCAAATTTTGGATAATTATTTTAGAGGCATTAATTTTATAACTTTCACCTGTGCTCCATTTAAACTATTAGTGCATTATCATTGATTGTACATATCATTTGACTGTACCTTATCATTCTCATCATTCCTTGGAGATTTTATTTCTAAATTACTTTAAAATTCCCAGTTCTCTATTTTTTCATTTTGCAAGTTTTTATATTTTTTATTATCATTCATTTCATACTTTTTTGTGATAATTTTCAATAAAGGAGAAAATTTTGAAAATTTACTAACAAGATTCATACATTCCCACGCGTTGAAGTGAATATAAAATTGACATAATTTTGAATTTCAGTAATTTCAGTAATTCAAAATTCTGCTATCGTATCATCAGCCATGTTTCAATTTTCCCTCATCTTCAGTTTACCCTCATCATTTTGTGAATTCTGTATTCATTCCATGTTATGTTATTATCACTGATATCAATCTATTACAATCTACTGATAACGAATGATCAGTAGTATATCAGTATTATATTAGTAGCTGGTAATATTCGTATTCCCAGCAAAGTTTAATTTCTTTCTTTGTATATATTGTCCGCTCAAACAAATTCTAACTCCTCAATATATGCATTTTTTTTTTTTTTTTTTTCAAAGTATTCTGATTTGTGATTGTTCAAATAAATGAATTATTTCCAAATTTCAATAAAATTTGAAACTTGGAAATAATTCACTTATTTGAATAGTACTTTCTTGATTCTACTAGAAAATCACTATGAAGCATTTAAAATTATCGACTGATAATTTTCCGCTCCACTTTCGGATAGAAACAACAGAAGAAGAAGTAAAATGAATTCGGCTACCGGTTTCTTTCAAGCATTCAGACTGATTTCTTCCATATGATCATTCGATTATCTCAATCTGTAGAATATAATTAAGTGCTTTTACCTTTGTTTTCCATCAAATATTCAAAATAGTGAACGATATTATAAGCAGATAAAGATAAGAAGAAAAATAATAGAAATCTTCGTCACTTTTCCCTTTTTTAATTCGTAAAACAAAAAGAAAAAAAGGATTGCATTGAAGAACAAAACATTAAATTCTGAAGTTGACAATTGAGATCCTCGATGGAAAAAAAAGCAATTATTTTTGCAAAATTTTTTCATTTCCTTTTGCTATACAGATAGTTTTAATTTATGTTGACTAATTTAATCCACTGACTAAATCGATGGAAGAATTTAAAATCACCAAAAATAGATGATGCGATGAAGAAAGTGAATTTTTGAAATTTGTATACATGCTTGTTGGATGAATGGCAGAAACAGATGTTAAATTGAAAATTTTCAATTTGAGTAAATTAAATAAGTTGAATAGAAAAAGGAAATGAAATAAATTGGCAAACTAGAAGTATTTGAATAAATTTTTGCATATTATCACCTTTATCATCATTAATTTAAAAAAAAACTGATTTGACATGTTTTCTTCTGCATATTTTCATAATTTTATTAACATTATCATTAAAATAAGCGCAGATAACATTTAATAGATAATATTTACTGAGAAATTTTCAAAATTTCGAGAATTATTCCAAATGAACTGGTGTAAGGATTGCTGATGTTATCAGTTGTCGATCATAGTCATTTGAATTACTTCTCCCGAACCGTAGGAAATCCTGCTTAAAAGAAAAAGTTTGATTTTTTTTTTTTTGTATTTGAACCAGAAAGAAAGAAAAAATTTACTGCTACAAAAAATTCTGAACATTAATTTATTTGTTGATGTATTTAAATAGTTATCATAATCTTATTTGTCAGTTTTTTTTTAAATCTAATTCATTTAAAAAGCTAAAGTATATATTTTTTATCAAAAAAAAAGGAAATGATTTTTTAAAGATGTTAAATTATGTATTTTTCACGATTCAAAATTTTAACCAACAACTCAATTAAAAATGTTTTAGGAATAAAATAACTATATACAGATTTAGAAATGTGAAATTACTCTTCTTCCGTGACTTGAGCTATTTTTATCAAATCTGAGCTACTGTTCGTGGTAATTAGTAGTAGAATCAATTTGAGTGAATAACTAAAACAAATTTAACTGCAGCAAAATATAATTTTTTTTTTTTGAGAAATAAATATATTATTAATTACAACATTAAAAAGGTTTAGCTCATAAAATGGCAACAATATAAAAATTAAATTTTTGGAAAGAATTTTAGTTAATTATGAAATGAGATCAACGAGAAATACCAATTGAATCAATTTATGCTTCCTAAATCAATAAAATGTAAATTTTTGGATTTTAAAAATTAATCAGACTCTTCAAAATTTCCAAGAAATATCAAAATATTTTTCAATAAAATTTCCAAACATTTCAAATGCTAACAATAACTAGGAATGGTTATAACCATAAATTACTACAATAATAAATAAATGAATGGTTTAATTAATAAAAGTAGCATACCCTTCCAGCGTTTGCCCGAATGATACTATCAAGTATGGCCTTACGTGAACGAAATAGCGCACCACGTATTGCCACCGATGAAGTGAACATCAGGAGAAAAACTTAAAAATTTTAGAATTTCAAACAAAAAAAAAAAAAAAAAAAAATTAAAAGGAAAAGTAATTGAAAAATTACAGCGAATTGTCGAAAAAAAAAATCTTTTTTTCATTCATGGAAAGCATTTGAGTATTTTTAATCCAAAACTTTATAGTATAATCCACTCTCATAGATTTTCGATTTTTCAATTTTATTATATTGCACCGAATTCTTTACATATATATAAAAAAGTTATTTTTATTTGCTTCTTTATTTATTCTTTACAATTAAAGAATGAAAACTTACAGATAAATGAAAATGAAAATTTCATAGTTGGAAGAATGAAATTGATCAAAATTATTAAGTGCAAAATAGATGCCCTTATATACGATAAAAATTTTTAATAAAATTCATCAATAAATTTTACTCCTTCCTTATTAGCTGACTGAATTTTTCCGAAAATTACTCGAATTATTCGTTGCTTTTGAAGAATTTTATGAAAATTGTTAATTTATATCATTCAAAAAAGATGAAAAATGAATATTAAAATAGAAACAGTTTAAAAACAAAAATAAAAAAAATGGAATTTTCCTGCTCTCGCAGAAGTATAATTTCAAAATGATTAGACACTAGCATTTCTTGCCCAGCTATAGAGACAGCATTTTATGCTAAAATTTCTTAGCTATTTTCAGAAGTGCAATTTGTAAAATTTAACCTTCAGAAGTGAAATTTTGAAATGATCAGGTACTGCCAATTTCTTGAGTAAACCACCATCCTAATGAAAAAGCCACAAAATTCAATTCAATTCTCAAATTACAAACTAATTTATTAATTGCTACAAAGTTTTCTGGCATTAAGACAAGTGACGAAAAAGCCTTGAACAGTTAGAGTGCCATGTTCAATATTGTGCTTCTCCGGAATTGACAATAATTATTGAAATATAACTCTTTTGACATCAAATAATATCCAAAAAAATGTCTGAAATTGATCAATTTTTATCTCAGATCACTTTCAGATCACTTCTTTGCTTCCTTCCCCATTGGAATATAATAAATTTAATATATGATCACAATGATTAAATTCATAAAATTATGAAGAAAGAAAAAAAGTGGTATTAATAATATTTCACCACCGAAAATGTGATAAATGTTAATTATTATGTGTGAATATGAATGATGCATTTTCTGATCAAATCTAATTTTTATATTTTCTTTTTTTTTTTTTGTTTGAATAATAAAAAAAAAGAACTGAATGAATGTTTATGAGAATTTCATAATATTAAACTTTTTCCTTTTTTTTTTTTCCTCACATTCCACACTTTCCATTTTTAAAGACATAGAAATGGAAAAAAAAATAGTACCAGCCAATAAATGAAAAAAAATTCCTTTTTTTTTTTTTGTTTACTAAAGCATCAAATATTCGAATTTTTCCGTTAATCTATTCATAATTTTATCAAAAAAGAGAAAAAAAAACAAAAAAAAAAAAAAAAAAACAAAAAACTGAAAGCAAAGAAGAGAAGAAAGAAAATTTGAGAGAAGAAAAAAAAAAAAAAATGTAAAAGAAAATTTAAACTATTATTTATTTATTCCTACTTTTCCTACTCTTCTTTCTTCTCCTCCTCATCATAATTGTAACCAATCAATATTTCCCAAATTTTCATTTTCAACTTTTCATTTTTAAAATAATTCTAATATGTCACTCTTTTCTACCTGTTGCTATATAACATCTTTGCATAATCATTCATCCTTTTTTCCTCTTAGAAGAGTAAAATAAATTTCAAAAATTCCAACTCTCTCCATTTCTCATTCTTCTTTTACAACATTATCCCATATAGTTGGCCATTCATTTTCGCTTATTTTTTCTTTCTTTTTCCTATTTTTTTTTTTCTCCATCACTTTTCCCATATCTTCTCCTTTTTCATCAATATGAACTTTTTTTTTTTATTTTTTATCTGTAATCATTTAACAGTGTAACATTTCTGTATGTATATATGTATATATAAATCTATGATTGGAAGAATATAGAATATATATTTGTCGATTTGGTAAAAATGACATGTATATATAAATTTTCTATTTAAATTAAGCGAAATTTATTTCGTCTCCAATCATTGGGAATTATCAGTGAGCAAGAAAATGTTATCATTTTTGTCAGTGCATTGCACTGGGCTCATTGCTCGTTCTTATTTTTGTTTTTCTTTTTTCGTATTCCTATTTTACCTGGCAATTTTGCAAAATATTACAATCAGCTGGCTGCATAATCAATCACTCACTTGTTTCATTTCTCTTTTTGCAGCAATATTTTAAATTCATTCAGTTGTCTCAATTTCCCATCTTTCATCAGTATTATTTTTATTATTGCATGATCTTGTTACACTTATCTTTTTATTCATTTTTTCCTTTATTTAACGACGACAAACGGAGCAGAAAAAAAGCAAGCATGGGAAATTGTGTGTATTCTTTTTCGAATTCCCAACTATTACTATCTTTCCACTGACACTTTTATCGCTTTACTTCTTTTATATGAATGATAAGCGATAGGTGATTAGGTTTTCAGTGTTATGTACCAACACCAATTTACGTCCAGCTATGTTGCTAAACCGTAAATGCTCCTAAAGTTTTTAAACAACCTATGAGTATTTTCGGTTTCGCATCCTAGCAGGAGAAGATATCACACGGTACACCATTCAACACCACTTTCCAAATTCTCAAAGTTAAAATGTCTATGTATAACTAATTCATTTCATGGAACTATTTTCCCCAAATGCTGAAAAATCTAGATAATGATTACACTGTTATGTTATCAATCCTTCTGATCGCAAGATAATAACTCTAAGATATGTCCATCTATAAATATTCATGGCCTGCACTTCATTCCCTCTCTTAATTTGAATTGTGAGATAACACTTCAAGTGCTGGAATTGTATGTCATTCGTAAATACTATGAAAAATGAATTTTCACTGACGAATCAATCTTCTTGTTGGTATTCCGAATAAAAATCTGATAGGAAGATCAAGAAAGCCATAATATCAGCAACATTTGAAACCTCTGTACAAAGAATTCTTCATCAGAATCAAAACAAAGACAAAGAAAGACAATCGCCAAATGGAAGTACAACTTTGGATAATGACAGAAAATCACAAAAAGGAAGTTTTTTCATATAAAAATAAAGACTAACAAGTTAGATCAATAACATGCCAGGGAAAAAAAAAGGCAGACGTACATAAATTAATTAATTAAAGGAAAGAAAGTTTATATATATGTATAAATTAATTAAGAAAAGGGTGTTTTTTTTCTTACAATACTTTCATTTCAGGCCATTAATTCATCCAACAGTACAATTAAAGATGGTGTTATTATGGGCATTTTTACGAATAAAAGTAATTTAGAAGATGAAGTTATATTATGAATCGCTAAATGAGTGATACAGACACAAAGTCGCAAATCAGAAAGCCAAGGCAAATGTTGCCAAATGTTTCATACTACATTCAGAATTCCCGAGTACAATAATTTCTTAATACAAACAGAAAAGTGATAATCTTGCATACAAAATTTATTAAGCTACATGACTTATTTTACGACACTAAATTTTTTTATCAAGCAGACTGCAAAAAGATCACAAAAGAAGATGAAATTAATGCATAATTCATTTCATCTAATAGGAGGGAAAGAAAAAAAAAATAAAAAGTTGAGTGAATTATTATTCATCGGTGTGTAAAGACTTCAAAATTTCATCATAACGACGATTTCTTTCCTCGACGCCTCTGAATGCATCATCTAGTTCTCTGGTGAAATCCTCCAGTCGCTCCTCTAGATGTTCCAGACTTTTACACTGAAAGTGAAGATTAAATCAGTATTCTATATTAAAAAAAAAAAAAAAAAAAAAAAAACAGCGTACTGCAAAGGCGAATTTTAACGATAGAAAGGACCAAACCACTCTAAAGTCGTGTTCTCCACAGAGGAATTCCTTTTGGGAATTTGAGATTCCAACAGTTAACCTATATAGCATATCGCAAAAAGGAATTATAGTTTTGGAAAGACTTGAGCAGTGAATCGAGTTTTAATTAGTGACAAAAAATATTTTAATCAGAGTTGGGCATATCAAATTCGCTTTAGCTGTAAAAATAACAGAAATTGTTCAATGGTAGAAAACGTTGTTCATTCACCAACAAATATTACTATAAAAAAAAATATCACATCTTAATGCATACTTGTCTATCTGACAAAGAATGACATCCTTCATTTCTTCTACTTAATTCGTCAGTTTTCTTGTAATCCCACTGTTGACTCGGACTACAAGTTACCTTATCCAAAGTTGCGCTCCAATCAGGACAATTCTCATCCCTTATCCACCTTTGTCTATCATTCATAAATCGCATATTTCGGCGCGCTATTTCCACTCCTGAGAAAATAGAAAAAAACACATCAGTCTATCTAAGAGTCAAGTACAGACTCTGAGAAATTACAGAATCTGCATAAACCAGAGCACAAAGAAAACAGATAGAAAAAGAAAGCGCATTGCGGTCCTTTTTACTTTGAATTTTGTTAAAAAACTGAATGCAGTAAGGTGGAATGCGAAAAGGAATAATTAAATAGCTAAAGTTTAACAATCGTTGAAAGTAGATTAATCATATTCAGGATGAAGAGTTTTTCAAAACTTAACCTTTTTCGAGTGTTTCTTCATCGAAATAATTTAACAATGCTGATGATCGCTCGATTAGTGATTCGTGCCACGATAGCTGCCGTTCATCTTCCAAATCTAAAATTCAAATAACAAAAATCAGTTAAAAAAAACAGATGCAAATATCACCATTACCATCTATTACTATTATTTACTGATTAATTATCATCGCTATCAATCATTATTAATTATTGTTACTATCAATTACTGTCACTATTCTTAGTTATTAATATTGTTAGTTATTATTATTTATTATTGTTATTATTTATTTATTATTATTATCATTATTATTATTATTTATCATTATTATTACTATTACTATTATTATTACTATTGCTATTATTACTATTATAAATTACTATTATTACTACTATTATTATTATTATTACTATTGTTATTATTTATTATTATTACTATTATTATTATTTATTATTATTCATTATTATTGTTCATTATTATTATTTATTATCATTATTTATTATTATTATCATTAATTATTATTAAATTTATTATTGCCATTACTATTGCTGTTAATTACTACTACTATTATCGATTATTGCTTTTAGTTATTACTGCTATTAATTATTATGTTAATTACTGTTACTATTATCATTATTATTATTACTATTATCCATCTTATCATTAATCATTATTATTATGGGTACGATTGTTATCATTAACGTTGCAATTATCCCTACCATTTACAAAATCAGCAAGTAGAGAAGGATGAATCCTGTTTCAAATGAAAGAATATCTTAGGTAATTAGTTTATTAATATATTACTTTTATGTTTAAGGTTCAGATAAATATTGGTAAAATATAAACAAACCATTATAAACTTGATAAGAAGTCCAAAATGATTTTAGCCGTTCGCATTCAACATCAGCAAGTGCGACCGCTAAACGGATATCATCTTCACTCCTTTTTGACATATTATCATAATTATTATTGTACTGCCTCCGCCGTTTGAGTGGCGATGTACTTGTAGTCTGCAAAATAAATCCCTAATTTTTAAATGAGCTGTCTCTACAGACCTTTCCGAATTCAAAACTTGAACTTCAAAAATCATTTTTCCTGTAAAAATTTTAATAACACGCCTCTTTTCGGTCTAACAAAAGAAATCATATAATTTAAGTTACATTAAAATTAACTTCGCGAAATTAAAAAGACTGAATCAATATTTCAAAGACCAGGTTAATCTGAAACTTACGGTGAAAAACTCTTTCTTCTCGATTTGTAACTGAGTCCACAAACGCCACTTTGTCAATACTTTCCGTGCAATCTTTTCATGTCTCTTTTCAATGAAAGCGTTTATTTTTTGTTCAGAAAGTAGCTAGAACGATATCTACTTGGAAGCGAAGTACCTTTGAACTTATGGCGATTGAACTTCACTCAATATTATTTTAGCACAACATAAAAGAGACTTCCAAATATCGGGAATATATAACCCATATCATCGTAGTGAAGAAAAGGATAATAAACGGATTCCATACATTCCTTGTTTAACATCAGTTAATGTTACACCGTTTGAAAAAAAATCACAACCTAAACTGAAGTCTTAAATACCTCTACTGAGCTATAAAAAAATCCTTACCGAGCTGCAATCAAAGAATGCTTTATCTTGTGGATAACCATCCCGCCGACGAAAAATAAGTTCAGATTTGACTGAAACACGAGAAAATTATAAACATATAACACTTATGAACATCAAAAAAATTAAAAAAAAATAGAGATTTTTAGAATTTTAAAAATTAATTTCAAACTAATATTTCAAAATGTACATGGCAATATGACAGGAAATGATTCTAATAATTCCAGTTTTTTTCGCTCTTGTTCCTTCCTATAATTAATTTGTTCTCGCCAATGGTCCACAAACTGCTTCAGCCACAATCTACGATTAATTCAGTGTATTAAATATAAGAGAACTTCAATCGAAAAATGTGAGTAAATCATAAATTGATACGAGTTTAGAAAAAGAACAACTTATACCTATGAAACTTACTTATCCAACCGTTCATTTATATCCCTTAACCGTTTCTTGACATAACTGACGCCCTCTTCTATTTCATTTTCCCCTATTTTTCTCACTGTCCCAGCTACAACCTCTGTTACCAGATCATCCAGAAAACTCTTCCCGATATCCTCTAAGAGCCCTTCGTCGTATATGCGCTTGCATTTACTGAAAAATGCAGAAATGCTGAGAAAAAAGATTTTAAGATTATTCAAGATGAAAGATAAACGGAAGTTAAAAACCCTACACTAGACTTACAAACTCCCCATTAACATTTTGCTCCCAAAAAAATTTTTAAGGAACCAAAAAGTGAGTTCCCTTCCTTAAAAAATCCAAGAAAGCAAAGTACTACTTTCTGGGAATTCAAAAAGCTTCGAAGAAACCAAAAAAAAATCAAAAATAAAACTTCAAATCATTTAATAATAATTTTCGCTGAAACATACATTATCCATTTCTGAGTGATTTCACAGATAAATTTATCAATAATTTCATGCAGAAGAGATTCGTTTAATGAGTCCAGCAACGATCGTATTTCATCTTCCCGCTGCTTTGCAACATCAGCGGCTAGCTTGTGACGATGCAAAAGTTTAGCAGCAATCACTGCTTCTTGACAAAGTGGTCTGAAGGAATAATTACTTCTCAAAAAGTAAAGAATACTTATTTCGAACACAACATTGAGTTACAAACTATAAGCCTCTTTTAATAACGCGGAGTCCCAGAACAAACGCAAAAATGTAAAATGACGACCTTACAAAAATTTAAACTAACTTTAAGCAATCTTCCAAAATATTATCATATAATGTAGTGGTCAGCGAATGAGCCAGTGTTTTAACATATGACAATTTGCATAGCCTAGTAACCTCCTTCTTTAATAGCTCATCTGCCAACTTCTCTGTTAATATGTTAATCTGAAAATGATATCTTTAGGATATCAGTATAAGTAATATATCAGCAAGACCTCTCGAACTATAACACCCTTTGCTTAATAATAACGCCATAGCTGGCGTTTGACTAGATGAAAGAGCTTTATGTGGGACTGAGTGAAGAAGTTTATAGTGTAAAATGTGAAATAATACCATTAGTAGAGATATCTTTGATTAGCACTTTAAAATTTACAAACTTGATGAAAAACTATGTGCAAAAAAACAAAGTTTCGATAAGCATACTGTATTATCTTCCTTTTGTGATGATGGCAAAGTAAAAGCAAAAGTCACAGCATCGTCATCGTCAGCAGTCAATCTGGAAAATACCCAACAACAAAATACAAGAACGTTAATATTAAGGAAAAATTCAGAAGTCTTTAAATCCAAACACAAAATTTACATAGTCGATCTGAGCTCCGAAAAATTTCATTTCACTGAATATTATTCATCTTTTTACGTTTAAAGTATTGCTCTTACGTATTTCCTGCAGGTAAATTCTTCAAGCTTTACATTCGAGTCACTAAAATCTAGAAATTTCCTAACAGGCAAGCGTTTTTCCAAAACCTAGAAAGGCTAACAGTTCAAACTTTATATATTCTTATGCATTTTGTAGACATATATAATATTCAAGGAACTTCGGAAGCTTCAATTACTTACTCCCTCCATATTTTTTATAAACCTTATTTCAAAAGATAGTAAACATAAATTAAATTTTCGGGAAGTGAAAAAAGCAAGAAAAGACTTACTGTTCAATTCCATTTTCATTGACATAGTTATCAAGAACAGCATCAAACACATAAGCACCATGTTCATCAAATGAATTTAGTGGTACAACAGTTTCAGCTTTAACATCTTGTCCACCGCTTAAGACCTAGTGAAATTGTTTATGAAATCCGAAACTAAAATTTTCTATCAAAATCAAAATAATCAACATCGAACTTACTTCAGGAAGTGAATATCCATTACGTTTGGCTTCAATCCATGAATGGATCCTTGACGGTGGTTCTTCAATTGGCTCAATTAATCGAGTTTTTGATATAAGCATCATCTCTTCACCGGTGTCAGCATCATTACTGCGACGAACATTATAGCAATCCAAAAATTGCAACGACGCATCCAGATCATCAAATCCTAACAGCTGGACAAACTTCTTCACTGGGTACTACAAAAAAATAAGGAAAATTAGATCCAAAGTTTTCCTCAGAAAATTTCTTGCTCTGAAAACATTTATAAAATCTCGAAAGACAATAACACTTGAACCAACCTTTCCCATTATATGAACCGAATGTGATATTGCATACATTGCCTGATGACGCATGCGATTGAAAAACCGGTGACAAAGACAACACTACAACAGGGAATTTCTTAGAATTAGAACTTAGTAGTTTCGATAAATAATTTAGGACTATTGTTATTATTATTGAAAAACTAACCTGTAAATAAGTGGCGTCATTTCTTAATAGTCGAAAAAAACGGACGTAATTTTGGCTCTGTAGACATGTAAACAGACGAACTGCTAATCGGACTGAACTAGCTTCAAGAATTTCTCTACGATATGTTAATGCCTGCCTGCAAATTCACTGAATTTTTGAAACTTAAAATCGAACAAAAAAAAAATTAACCGAAAAAGGCAGTGAATTAAACATTCACAACATATCTCTCGGCGCTCTCAGCATTAATTACCAACTTCAAGTCTGTATACTACTTTAGAAATTAGCATACAGCTGGGACCAACAAATCCTTCATCCAGTAAACAGGATGGAAGAAGAGTATGATCCGTGGATGCTGCCAAATGAAATGATTCAGAATAAGCTGAATCAATCTATTGTACTAATTAAAGTACTTACAATGAAGTTCCGCTTTAGTCTGATATGTAAGGAATGAATGGCTTAAAAAAAAAAAAATTACTGTGATCAAAAATTATTCGAAAAGAAAAAAGCGTGGGAAGTAACCACAGGAAGGAAATGCTCTACTACTCATGATCTAAAGAGTTAATACTTTGAAAGTGTACGACTATCAAAATGAAATGAAATAATAAAACATAAAACTTTTACCGGAACACATTAGAATCCGAGAGATTCAACATAATTTCGTAAGCTCGAAATTCCCCCTCACTGGGATAAAAAATTCCTTTCTTCGCCAAATCATCATATAAGTAACGCAAGCTTTGCAAACTTTTCGACAAATTCTCTACAAATCCAAAATTCAGGTTCCAGAAGAAAATTTCCTCTTAATTTATTGGAAGAATGATGGAGATTTCAAAAAAATAAATAAAGGAATAAATAAGAATAACAGTCAAACAGTAACGGTTCAGTAAAAAAAAAAAAAACTACTGCCAGACAAGTGGAAGATCAATGACGATTCATTATATAGTTGTACAAATCGACGAAGTAATGTGAAAAAAAGCACCCGTATTCATTTTTTGATCGAATTCGTTGAAATTTAATTCACAAAGACGATGTGATGCAAAAATATGCAGTCTGACACATTGTTCAATTAGTATAACAGCAGTTTCGTTAACCATCATTTGTTGCGTTATATCCTGGAATTCCTTTTCCTTTCTATTTTTCCTCATAAAGTATTAAGAAGATAAACAAGAATTGACAGCTTTTTTCACTTTTAAAACCACCAACTCTATTCTATTCAATTTGTTCATCAACAAATTAAGCAACAACTGAATATTAAGTGGCATATTAACCAAGTGCGAAAAGAACCTCTGTGAAACGATAAACACTGATATTTGAAAAAAAAAAAAAAAAAAAAAAAAAAAGAAAAAAATGACCTTGCGAATAGCTCGAGTTCGATTCCACAGAAAATCATACCACTGTGCTAGTTCTTCATCCGTTTCTGGAACATGATTTGCTATCTGAAATATATATATATATATATATAAATGTGAATTATTTCCATATTTCATAATTCAACCGATAAAAATCTATAACTTACTTTCCCAACAAGGTAATTCATCGTACGCTGAAGAACATCAGCAGGTCTCAGCTCGTGGGGCAGAGGTTCTTCCTGTAAAATGGTCACGTTATTTTTAGTTCGAGCTGTCCTTACCATACTTTCTAATTGTTTTTTCAAGAAAATAGTTTTTCGGGAACTTATAAAACCGATCGTTTCTGCAGCTCTCATCTAATATTTTTTGAAAAAAAAACTTGTTAGAAATCAGGAAATTCTTTAAAGCATATAGCAAAATAATTTCTTTTCTCACTTGATCAGCTGCACTTCTACTATATTCTTTCACGGTTAATTCAGGAGCCATAGTTCCGTCATTATGACATTCATATACACTGAGACGCTTCTGCACAACCCTCATGTAACGCTCTTTTTCCGGACACATGTCAGGGCAAGAACCCTGAAATGAATAAATTTTTTAAATATTTATCCTTGCCACACTAATAATTCATGAAGAGTGATGAAATAAATCAATGCAAGAAGTGATGAATAGACCATACTAGCTACATCGAAATAAGTTCCAAACTATGATTTTACCTGCATAACAGTTGCGTTTTCAACATCTGTACTCTTTAAGCGCCCTCTATGCATCAAACGATCACGCTCATCTAGTAGCTGATATTTATCGAAATCGTTTTCACAAATTCGTCCAACCATACGTTTCAGTTGCCGAGCTGAACAAATTAAATCTAAATTATTTGTTAAGCATGAAGTAAATTGAAATATACAAATTTGCAGGAGCTTAAAAAGTAATTTAAATAAAATTTTGGCAAGAAACTTTCATATGAAATTCTTGTGATATAAAAAAATTCACCAATTGCACCCTTCGGCAGCACGATCTTTTCTACAACTGATTCTGCTTTCGTAGCTTCAATATGGCGTTCTGCCTTAGTTGCATTTTCATCCTTAGCAGCTGAATCACGAGTCCAGGTCCTTGATGGTTCGATCTGAAATTAGACATTGTAAAGGTCATAAACAAGTCATAAGAACTTTTTCAAATTACTTTTGTAAATACCCTGAGTGATATTTCCGTGTTTCAGATGGTAAATAAGAGGAAAAGCGAAAATAAATACCGCACGCATTATACCACTGAATCTGTTATCGACACCACTGCGTGCAGTACCACGGTGTGAAGCTTTTAAACGCTTCCCAAGTTGTGCACTACTAAAAATTGATGCTTTCATGTTTGCAGATGGTAAATCCTGTGAAATATTTGAGATATGCTGTGTTGATGACATCCTCTTTCGAACAACACGTGCAGCACGTGCTACAGAATGACGACCACTCGCAACTCTTGCATCTACTGATCGCTTGAACAGCAAAGCTGACGAAGAAGAAGGTGAGCCTGAATCCAAAAATATAATCAAGGAGGTAAGTTAATTTAGAAAAAAGCAAAGCTATTATTTAGCTCAAAGTGCTACAGATGATTTCAACCACAACCGGTATAATTAAAATCAAAAGCTGCCAAAATTAATAATTTAATAATAACTTCTACGATAATCAAACATAAGTATTTTTTGAAAGCTTTGTATTTTACACAAAAATGTGAAAAAAAAAAGGATATTTCTATTTCCATGCACGACAGGAATAGATTTTTTCTTTATAGCTATAGGCTTGCTGAAACATCGTTTGAATAAATTGAATGATTAACTGAGTGGATCATCCAGATCATTGTATCTTTTACGTCTTGAAGGAGCATAGGATTGCTTTCGTGTGGCACCAGTTGACTTTGATAATGGATTTGATGCTTTCTTTGGCCGTAAGCTAAAGTATACACCCACTGTTTCAAGAAATCCAAAAATAAAATTATCTGAACTGATAGAATAAAAAATAGCTAAAAACAAAACTTCGCAAGTGATTCTTCGGTTTAACAATCAAAACGAATTCAAATTTTATTAAATTAGGTAAACTAGTTTTCTTATACTAACTACAAAATAATTATCTTATATCCAATAGCATTTCGATCATTACTGAAAAGAAAGTTAATGAATTTGACCTTTCCGGAATGAGAAATGGAAATGAGCCGGAAGACATCTTTCTTTTAGTTTGATTAGGAATATATATTATTATCCTTTATCCAAAATTAATATCTCTTCCAGCACAAATCACATGACGCCATCACTGTCACTTATTAAGCATAATCCGGGAATTCGATTTTTCTGAAAATGACAGCAATGATCACAGCAACAACTCACTTCCCTTACACGAAATCCAACTTCATATTCTAGCTGCAGTATTCTTATTAATAATATGTTACTGACTTATGCTGTCATTTTTTTTAAATCACTTTTAATTCTTTTATTCGTAAACAATAAAAGCGCACTGTAAATCCCAGAAGTCTGCAATTGCTATATTATCAACTTTTATCAGTCAACTGGAACAGCTTGATAATATGATAATGAAAGATAAATCCATCATTACAGAAAAAAGTAAACACCCAAAATCATGATAAAGAAGTGGGAAAAAATAATGTTATCTTTCATTGGCCATGCGACGCTATGGAAATGGACTGGGATAGAAAATTGCACAAGACGGTAGCGTCGGTGATTGTTGTTGACTCGAGAGTACTTAAAATCTTGAACTAGGCAAATTTTTGCACAGGGATTTACTCCGCGTGACGAAATCAAAAGACTACACGCCACATGAGAAAATGTGTTGGCAATGGGAAATGAATTGTGATAATGTCCAATTTACGTCAAAAATAAATTTTGCTAATCAATTTAATTAATCAAATAAGTGTTATGATTGTTTTTCGGTTCAATGAAAAAAATCCAAATTTTGTTCAATGTTAACTAAGTAAGCGTTTTGATACAAAGTTCAACTTATCAAAAATCCGCATAAATATTATCACCATTATCAGCACTTTATATTCATTTTGTTGTCACAGCTTGCAATTTCAGTTTCGTCCAAATTGATTACTGCACTGCATTGATTACATCTGAATATACAAAATGATTAAAGCGCACTCATATTTGCCATATAAATTTGCTATATATATTAACCATTTCAATTACTTCACCATTTTATATCAATTTTAGCATATATAAAATTAATTTTTTCTTTTTTTTTTTTTAAATATCAAACATTGATAGTAAAAATTTTTTGGAAAAGATTTATAATTCTTTGGGAAAGAAAAAAAAAAGAAAACCAAACAAAACAAAATAGTTGAAAGTAATGGAAAGTTAACTAACCAACTAATTTATCATTCCTTCTAATAACAAAAATAAAAAAAGATCAATGATAATTTCAAGTTTTAAATCTTTCCTTTTTTAACTTGAAATTTTCCCATTGGAAAAGTGCAAAAAATAAATGAATAATGAGGATGTTTTGTGCAATATTTGTCAAATTTTAAAATAGATTAGTTTTGAAATTTTACACTAAAAGATATGTCAGTCATGGATGAGAAAGTTAATTTTTCAATTAAAAAAAAATAGAGAGATATTTTAGATGTATCTAAAAACGATTCTTTGGTTGGCGACATCACTGATGCTGTGCTCGGGTTTCACGCAGTACATTATGTCCGGTGGTCAGACGTACGGCTTCATCGTAGAACTCTTTTTTGACGTATCATCCGCAACCGAATTAAACTGCTTCTACGAAGAATTTTTGCGATACAGCGATTTAAGCATCTCTGCTAGGGTAAGCAATCTTCAAGTGAACTACGGTCAGATAATGGTACACCAGTATAGCACCGTGGAGGTCAAAGGGTAAATCTCGAATATTATATACTTCATTCGTTACAATTTTTTTGATGATCAACCTGAGGTAATTATATGGAAAGTGTGTAAGGTGGAAGGATAAATCTTGAGTTTTTTCTTGTACTTTTTATAAGGAACTTCAAAAAAGGCAAATGCCATATTGCTTGCCAACAGTTGATCTTCACTTTAAAGATAATATTAAAAGAAAAAAAAAGAGAAAAATGTATTAATTTAAGGCAATGTGAAAAAAAAAGAAAAAACATAGATATTTTTAATGAAAATCCTTTTTTTTTAAAAAAAACATTTCTTATATTAAAAATCATTTTAAAATTGTTTCTGTAAAATATTACTGGTTCTCTTTAAAGTTTAAAATTCAAATTTTAACACTTGGAATGTTACTAAAAAGAAAACAAAAATTTTGGACAATAATTTTGTTTTTAAATAATGCAAAATTACCATCTTTCAAAACTAATTTAATCAAGAAAAACATACTTTTTCAGTCAGTTGATGCCGAGTTGCAAACGATAAGCATGCGAATTAGATCACCAAGCAAAAATATTAGCAACTGGTATAAAGGTATTGATCAAGCGGTATTTAATCAAATGATACGAGAAGGAGGTTAGTGATAAAAGACAAAATTAGAATATGAATAGTCGTTTCATATCATAAATATTGCCAATTTAAAGAAGTGATACGAACTTATTGCATATTGCCACAGATACTGGTCACTTATGGTGAGAGAGAGAAAAAAAAAAGAAAAACCACTTTTTTAACCTACCAAAATTATTCCTCACTGCAAAATTTTCGTGAAATTTCCTCATCACTCCTTAAACTGCGAATTTTAATTTCAAAAACTGAAAGAAAATTTCAATCATTTTAGGCGTGTACGAAATTTGTATCAAGTCAAACTTAAAAGGCGTAGAAAGCGTACGTTTAATGCTCGTCATTTATGCGCATCATCGAGCGACAATGAATGAAGCAAATAGAATGCAGAAGGAACACAGCGAATCGACAAAAAATATGAATGTAGGTGAATTAGTAAATGTGGAAAAAAAAGAAAAAAAAAAACGAGAATTTTTATAGTCATGGAAAATGATTGATACTTTCGTTGAGCCTTTAACTGTTGCATAGCGTCATATATTTGAAATGAAAAATTTAACAGACAAAAAAAAAAAATTATTTCGGAAAAGGTTTTTTTTTTTTTACTATATGAAAGAGTAGTGTAATTTGATGATTGCATTTAAAATTCCAATTTTCAAACTTTAATTATTCATGTTACAGGAATCGATTAATCATTTGAGAGAATCGATAGCTTCCTCAGCAATTGCCTTAAAGCGACTTAAATCAACACGTGATTTGCAATTGCAGATTAAAAATGCCCGTGATATTGATACGTTTTCGATGATGCAGACAATTGTCATTTTATGCACAGCAATTGTACAAGTTATTGTTATTCGAAAATTTTTTGCAAGCAATTATAAAAATGCTAATATTGTTAGATAGAAAACTTTTTTCTTTTTCTTCCCACTGCATCTTAATAATGAAGAATATAAATTATCGATTCCTCCTTTTTTTTTTTTTTTTCTTCAACAATGAAATTAAGAAATTAGTCGTATTCATTAGCAGCGAGTTGTTGCTCTGTTATTTCGGATTTTTTTTTTTTTAGCATTATTTAAAAAAAAAATTCATTTTATAAAGTGCTGTTCAAAGATTTCAGAAGCAAAAAGAAAAAACTAAAAACTCTAAATAACGAAAGTGATAGCAATAACAATTATTACTTTTGTCAGCTAATCAATAATAATGATAATGACAATATTTGCGATTATCAGTGTTAATAGCAATAATGAAAATAACGATAGTATTAGACTGGAAACATTTGCAGTAAAACTAAGCCATCACTCAATTTTATTTTGTGTTTTTATTTTTTATTTTTATGTCTTTTTTTAGTTAAAGAGAATTCAGCAATCATTTATTTATTTTTGCAATATTTATTTATTGAAATGCTTCGATGCAGAAATATTACTAGCCATGAAATTATTATTTATGCTGTAAGACTGTTATTACCGCATAAATTCATCAAGTTTAAATGAATATTTATTAAAAAAAAGAAATGAATCGCAGTTATGATGCATAAACACTTTTCTTTAATGGAATTTCGATTTTCTTTATATTTCGCTCAAGATTTCACTCTTATGATTATTGAAGATTCACTCTCACAATAATAATTATTAAAAATTCCCTCTTACTAATATTTTACGCTTTTTGTTCCATTCATATCCAAATAATTCCCACCTCTTCATTCTTCTACTTTTTGAAATATTTTGAAGAAAAATTTCTATTTGCTTTATTATTTTAATCTGAAAATGATTATTTGACGAATATAAAGCATTAAGCTAAAAGTTACCAAAAATCTATTCTCATAAAAATTGCCTACATTTCTTTTTCATCTCCTCATTCAATTTTTCAGCTTGTGACTTAATCTATGTTAAGCGTAAGGAAATTCCTAAAATTCAGAATTTTATAGTTTTTTTTTTTCTTTTTTTAGCAAAGAAAGAATTTGATAAGAAATTAAAAATATATTGATTGGACTACTGTTAGGGAAGATAATGATAATGATAGCGATGGTGATGTTGTGTGGATAGTGATAATAATAATAACAATAATAATAATGAATGATGGTGATAATTAAATCTATCAAAGTTCCCTTGTCCCTAAAGTGCATACTTTATTCCTTTTTTTGTTTTGTTCTTTAAATTATCCTTATATGCTATATGTAACTTTTCATTCCTTTTTCCTTTCGAAACATCTTTTCTGAACAAAACAAGATTGACAAGAATTGTTTTTGCTTTTCGTCTTCTCCTTTAAACTTTTCCAAATTTCAAAAAAAAAAAAAGAGGAATCAGTGTAATTTTTTTCTTTTCACAAAAAAGTTCAAAATTTTCTCATTATTATAGATTTAATGTTGAAATTTTTTGTTTTCAGTTGAATAATTTTTGCTAAATTTTTGATTAAATAATAAAATAGCGTTAATTTCATGCTGTATTAAATTGTAATTGCAATAATATTGTAATACTGCTCTAGATAACATAACATTTTTATGTCTTACAAATTACAAAAAGGAAAATAATGCTTTATTTTGATAATTTATAATAAAATAATATTACGTAAATCAAATACAAAGAACGTGGAAGTGACATTTTAAAAAAAAAAAAAAAAAAAAAAATTCCCCATAATTTGGACGTAAAATTTACGCTATTTTTTCTGTTTTTTTTTTTGTTTGTTTACTTATTTATTTTTGGTAAATATATTTCATGCACTACACTACATCATTGACGTATTTTTTATTATAAATTTGAGTTCTTTTTTTCCTTCGTAATATTTTAGTACTATTCGGTAATCTAATTCGTACATATAACTATGCAGTAAATTTGCACGGGAATATTTGCGGAAATTGTAAAAAAAATGAAAATAATTAAAAGACAACTTGAAGAATTTTAATTATTTAAATTTTTACCGAATAATTAGTAGAAGAAATGACAAGCATTAAATGTGATAGTTTAATTGAAATGTTCATAAATAGTAAGTGGATGACAATTTTGCGCAGTGTAATAAATTTGATAATTTAATGACATAAAAAATAAAAAGTCGTCTCGAACTAATTATTTGAAAGTTTATATTGTTAAAAGAGTAAAAGAATTTTCCAAATTCTTTCATTTTTGCAATGTTAGCTTAAAAATATTTGGGAAAATTTTTTAAAAAAGAACTTTTTTTTTTTAAAAAAAAACAAAGAAAAGGAAAGGAAGATTGATTGAAAAACAATAAAAAATGACAGAATTCATCTGTGATTTTGCTTCTTTCATTTTCTTTTTTGGTCTTCTGAATCCTTTTTCTATTTTTTTTTTTTTTTTGCTCTTCTGAATCCTCTTTCTAATAACTTTTTTTTTAGATGAACAAATATACACATAAAATCGTTAAGTTTCATTCATAGACACTTTTCAGTTCTTTCTCTCTTCCGGCTCATTTCATTTTAATTTAGAATTAGCATTTACTAGACAAAGATTTCAATTTTGCTCTCGTTTTTTTCTTTTTTTTTTTTCATTTTTTGTTTTGTTTTGCTTTTTTTTTTAGCGATTTTACTCTTAAATTTTTACGAAATTTGAGCTTTACACTTTCTAAACTGTGACTATGTTGTTATGCATTTTATACTCCGTTCAAAAAGTCTTAAATTACACTAATTAATTTTTTTTTCGAAGAGAAGGCAAGAAGAACAAAGGATTATTATGTAATTCAGTATTGTTTATTTACGATTTAAAAAGTAAAGAAAGTGAAATACTCTCGGTGCATAACCTTATTAATATGTATTTTTTAAAAACCAAAATTAATTAACGCGTAAATTGAACAAAATGCTTCATTCATAGATTTTGAAAAATAAAAAAAAAAAAAAAAAAAAAGAAAAAATGCTATAAATTCACAAAAAACGTCAAGAAAATGATATATTGTTCAAAAACAGTTAAATTTCAACTTCGCAATTATTGAAATAGCCTAAACTTTGTTTACTATTTCTTTTGTTTTTTCCTCCAAACAACTCTTACAATTGTTGTTAAGAAGCTGCAAAAGAAAGTTTTGAAATTCAAATGCAATTCATACTTTTTGCAAATGCAAAAAGCGAAAGATAGCGGAAACTTTTAAAGTAAATTATTAGCCCAAATGAATATGCAAGAAACATATATAATATCAGCAATTTCATTTTTACATATTCCATTTCTCAAAGAACGAAATTTAAATGAAATTTAATTTTCTTTTTTCTTTTTGCTTTCGAAAAGTTATAATTTCGAAAAATGAGGGAAAAGAATGAGGAGGAGAAAGAAAAATGCTTCCATAATTGTACAAAGATAAAGAGAAGAAGATTTTGCTAAAAATTTATATATAAATATATACATATATATATGATATACATAATGTTAAAACGCTTCTTGATAAATGGAAAAGTGAAAAATTGATGAAAAAAATTCAAGCAAGACATTGAAATGTGATACGAGTTTTGAAATTAAGTTCATATTCATTAATTAAACTTGATTTTCAATCAATCTTTCTTTTTTTTTTTCTTGCTAGTTTTTGTTCGAGTAAATTTAATTCATATTGGTATTCAAGGCGAATAATCATCAAAGAAATGAAGTAGTGATGTTTGAATAAATGTCAGTTTTGACTAAAATGAATTTATTTCATTAAATTGTTGGTTAAAATTTAACATATACTAATAAAAAAAAAAATGATGAATTTTTATGTTTTCCATTTTTCGTCAATTTCAGACTTCGAAGGAGAGGGCAGAAAATGTGACACTAATTGGACCAAAATATCGCAACCAATTAAAATAATTATATCCCGCATTTTTTTCTAATTTTATTTCATTCCCTTACCATTTCTTTCTCTCTCTCTCTCTCTCTCTCTCTCTCTCTCTCTCTCTCTCTCTCTCTCTCCTCTTCCCTGTTTGGTTTTTAAGTTTAAATAAAAATAAATTTTAATTACTATTATGAGATAGGAAAAAAATCTTTCATGTATTTTTTTTTTGGCTTCAAATTAGTTTCAATTTATTTAAATTATTAGTAATCCTCCATATCAGCTATAAAGAAATGTTTGATGTTGTAATTTATTATAATTTTTTAATTCATGATTTTGGCGTTAATTAGTCGCTCGAATAATGAGTTAGCTCGTTAACATATATGGTTGACTTGTTACTAATAACACATTTGTCTCGTAACTAATAACAGATTTCCAGCGCAAATGGCGTGAATTAATAACAGATTTCTAGCGCAAATGACTTCATTATTAATTCTTTCAGAGCGGAAAATTGAACTTTTCAAGTATTCCATGTATTCCTTGATTTCAAATCCTTTTTATCATTTCTAGATTAGTTTATCTGACATATATTTTCTGTTATTTATGAGATTTCTTTTCACGCTATCATTCATTTCTCCTTCACCTTCCCCCGCTCTCTTCTATCATTTCTGGATTAGTTTATCTGACAAATAATTTCTGATATTTATGAGATTTGGTTTTCTTCCTTTCTTTCGAGAAATGAATGAATAAAATTGGACAAAAAAAGAAACAAATGCAGGGATATGATTTTTATAAAAAAAAAAAAAAAAAAAAAAAAGTAAAAAAAAAAAATGAAGTAAAGAGGTGGTGGCTTTTTTTATTTCTTTTTTAGCTACCAAAGTACATAAGATGGCATCATTTGGCCACTCAATAAATTCGGCCAAGCAATGGCCTCTCCTTCCATTGCTCAAGGCTCAGAATTAGGATAGATAAATGAACATTTCATTCATTCATTTTCTTCATCATTTTTCCATTTCCATTTCCAAATGCAATATATTCACTTAAACATTGTTCAATAGTTATTTATTGCTAGTATTATTATTATTAATCCTTGAAATTCTGGAAATTAGTTCTTCAATTTTCGTTTAAATTTAACAAAGCATCTGTATAACAATTTAAATTAAATAATGCATTATTGCTAAGTGCATTCATTTTCACGTTGAATAATATTTGATAATGTATCAGGGATGGATTTTATCAAATATATTCATTGATATATACGGGGAAAATTGATATGCTTTCCTCGATGATTGTCAAGTATGAGGAGAGAAAATTGATAAGCTTATTGATAAGTGTGAGGGAAAGTTGACAAGTACTCGTCACTAAATGTATCTCACTGATATGTATGAGGTAAAATTGATAAGCTTTCTTCGCTGATAAGTGTGAGAAGAAATTGACAAGCTTCCTTTGGGAAATATTAGTAGTGTAAATGAAAGTTTATTAAGCGAGTCAACCTAATTGTTTATAATTCTATACAATTGCTTGCTTCTCGCATAGCAAACTCCAACAATTTATTCTTTTTATTTTCACTTCTATTGTTATTATGATTACGATTGACACTGTGATTAAGATTATCACTTGTCAGTTATTATTATCTTCGATTATCTCGCTAAGGATAACTATATATATAATGATTTTCAATAATAATTATTATATGTAATGACCCATAATATTTATTATTGTAGTGATCATCATAAACAATAGTAGTATTATAAGATGGAAATAATTGGCCATTTATTATACATACAGTTTTTCTCAGCAAAATAATTAGGCAATAAAGTGGAGAGAAGGAGACGGAAGCAAAGGGAAAGAGGTAGAGAGAGAAGGCGAGAGGCAGGATAACTTAATAACTTCCTGACCAAAGGAAAAAGAGCCAAGAAAAATGACTTCATGTGGGAAGTAAATCAAGAAAAGTAACTTTACAGAGGAAGGAAAAAGAGAGCCAAGAGGAAAAAATTTGTGGGTAAGGAAAAATGAGCCAAGAAGAGGAAGATGAGTGAACGAAAATATGCCCAGTGTTATATTGTGACATTTCAATTCAATCCAATGACATACACATCATACGCATACACAGACATACATTTTACTCTTACATACGTCTTTACGTACATTCACTTACACGGATACATTTAGCCTCACATACAGAGACATACACATACTCTCACATACACAAACATACATACACCCTCACATTTGGCCAATTTAAAAAATGTCGATATTTGGCTTAGTAGGCCATTTTTGGTGCCATTTTGTATTCATTAGCTTAGTGAGAAATATCCCTGAGTTCGTTCTACCGTATAGTGGAATAAAAATATAATCAATGGTGATATTTAATGATAAGATATCTAACGGGTCGAGCATCAATTTCCTCCTGTGGGAAGCAGAAAAATCTTTCAATTCATCATCAGTTCAAAAACTCAAAAGCTATAGCCAAATGAAACAATTATTGTTCAATTTTTCAAACTCTTTCAATTAATTTTATCTATCATACATTAATTACGGTGCATTTTTCTTTCCTTTCAGATTTTCTGTGGTAAAAGCAAAAAGCAAAAAACAAAAAAAAAAAAAGAAAAAAAAAATGAATGCATTCTTTTTACAGATGAATAAGAAATAATAACAAAGATAAAATTATTTTAGAAAATTATCAATTTAGTTATTTTTAATTGCAGAAAAAGGCTAAGCGGAAAGGAGTGAATTTTTATATAAAAACTAAATAAATAAATTTTTCATTTCTATTTATCTCAATGTTCATAATTTTATACCTGTCCTAATTAAGAGAAATTTTCCAGTTCATTAAGTTTTGTTAGAAAAATTTCTCCTTTTCCCACAGCAAATAATACTTTCTTTACCTTTCCTTTGCTTCTTTTTTTTTTGTTTTCAGTTCCTTAACTTAACTCATTAATTCATAAAATAGTTCTCGGCATATATTTTTGTGGAACTTCGCAAGAAGCACAGAAATTTATAACACAAATTAATCAAGTTCTCAATGAAATTTCATTTCATTTATTTTAATTTTGTTTCTTTTTTTTTTTTTTTATTTTGCATTTATCTCTATCATGTATATATATATATCAGTTCATAAGTGATAAAAAAAAACAGAAACAGGCAGAAAATTTTATTCTGATTTATTTAATTTGTACATTGCTAAAAATTTAGATATTTACTGTAAATTAAATAATTAAATATAAACAAAAAAAAAGAAAAATCGACGATCAATATTGTTATGATAAAATCTATTCTATAAATGATTCCAATAGTTTCATATGTTAAAAATATTATTTATGATCATCATTTCCACCACACAATATAGCACATAATAATTTATGCTAAATAATTCTTAAATTAGCAACTGATAGAACAATCTGAATTAATCTGAATCAGTTCTCATGTACTATTTATTACAAATTATCATTATTAAGATTGTTACTGTTCGTAGTAGCATCGAATGAATAAATTACAAAAAATTTAAATCCTTTTTTTTTTTTTTTTTTCAATCTGTGAGATAGAAAATGCTCGTATCTGAATCGAAATTTATACCATTCTTAATTTCCTCTTAAAGAAATCTTGTTTATAACCCTTAAAATGAAAAGGAAGAAATGAAGTAAGCTTAAAAAAGTAAAGAGCATGTGAGCAAGGCTTTTCAGGATGGAAAAGTATTTCCGCTCAGTAAATATGTATGTAAATTCTTTATAATATGAAATAAATGAAACAAGCTGAAGAAACAAAGAATTATGTTACAACTTATTGTTACAATCTAGTAGAAGTGTGAAGCTGGCTGGTGAAATTGGAAAACAAATATAATCTTGTTGCTTATCGCTATCCATAATGATGATGATGTTTATTATCATCATTAGTGATAATTGTTGGTAATATTGTTATAATAATAATGTTATTATTATTATTATTATTTATTATCATTATTACTGATAATTATCGTTAATATTATTATTATTATCAATTATCATTTTTATAATTGTTATAATAATAGCTATAGTGATGCATATGGTAAAATATTTGCAATTCTATTCTTAATTAATTCAGGCAGCAATAATTAAAGTGACGACGAATCTGTCATTTTGTTTTATATCAAAAGATGATATTTATATGTGACGAGAAATTGCCATTCTATGTGATGGACAAGTAGAATTTACTATTCTGCTTGCAGCTTATTTAAATGATTAATGATTTTCCAACTTTTTCAACAATTCATTTTGCAATTGTTTTCAATCGATGGAAGTTTATTTTTAATTCGTCAGAATTAATAAATTTCTTATTTGTTTAATTTTTGTCGTCTCTTCNAGAAAATGAAAAAAAAAAAAACTATATATTAATATATTCATATTCTAATTCTTCCTTTTTCCACTGAATCAATTCTTTGCATTTATTTTTACCTTTCCTTAATCAAATTTCTCTCCTTTTGTCAATATTTTCTTGCACATTCATTAATTATATTCAAATATTTTTATTTCTGCATTATTTCATTTGAAGATAAGTTTTAATAAGTAAATGAAGAAATATGTCAACAAAAAAAAATAAATAAATAAAGTTTCGTTTAAAAGAAAAAAAAAATTAAAATAAAAAAACTGTAAATTAAATAAGCGAAAAAAAAACGAGAAGATTTTATACACTTAAAGAAATTTTAAGAAAAAAAACAAAAGAGGAAGAGAGGAGAAAAAAAAAAAAAAAAGTAGAAGTGGGATCAAAGGATTGAATGATATATAGAGCGGTGGTCTCGAGAAAGTGTCTCAAAATCGAATTTTAAATAATAAAAAAGTGGGGAAAAATGAGGATGTTTGAAAGAAGTAAATGGGAAAAAGATGAGAAATTTTGTGCTTGTTATGTTTGCATTTCTAGTTTAAAGCAAAACCTTAGGCTCTTGAGCTGGAATAAATCTATACTTGAGTATTAGTGAGCCATATACGTATATTTTAAGCAACGTTATAGCTTTTTGGCCTAAGATGCTAATAGCTGTTTTTGTCATTTTAATTTTTTCTTTTTTTTTTTTTTTTTTATTTCGTTGGAAAGTTTAGTGTTATGTATAAAGAGAAAAAAAAAAAAAATGATGAAAATGAACATGTAAAGTATTTTATTTGTATGTGCAGCATATAAGTATGGTGAGTATAGGATAGTATATAGTATAGCTAACCTAGCCTAGTGCCTAGTGAAGCCTAGCGTAAGGCTAGTCAAAAGATATGACTTCAAGTAAGCGATAACGAAGCATTTACTAAGCTAAACTGAAAAGATAGTTTGTAAGATGAAGAGGGTGAGAAGGACGAGAAAAGAAATATGTTATGCATATTTATGGGCATAACATGGATAAGCTGGGCCTAGTTAGCGCTTCAGCCATGGACTAGCTAGACACTTACTTGTTGCCTGGGACAAACAGTAGGCTAAAGTGAGAGCGTTAAAGGGAGGAAAAGTGGCAAGAGAATCTATCATAAAATGAAGTGAAAAGGTATGATGATGACCTAAAGGGAAAGTCGAAAAGTAGCAGCAACAGCAATAGCAGTAATAAGCCTGGGCTTTAGTCAGTGTTCACCATTTCTAGTTGTTATTGTTGTTATCATTATTATCCTATTGCTACTGTTATTATCATTATTATTAATTATTATTATTATTATTTGATTATTGTATTTTTTGAAATTAAAATAATCCTGGTTCTTAAAAAAGAAATCTTTCAATCCTTTGTTAGCGAGGAAAAAAAAAAAAAAAAAAGCAATAGTGAGTGAGAAAAGAAATTGTAGTAATTATGTAATATTTTATTAGTTTGAGTGTTCTAAATTGATATAATTAGAGTGAATTTTTAATTGCATCTAAAGGATTGATTGATAGATGAAGTGAAAATTTTTCAAAAATTTCGATGTTTACAGCATTTTTGATTACTCCTTCAATTCAAATATCAGCTAGATAATTCTCACTTCTTCTAACACATTAAAAGAAAATATTATTTTGTTTGATATTTTCCCGTAAGCAAGATGCTTAGTTCATATTCAGTATGTGTTATTTATTTGTTTAGCACTTATTTGCCTACAATTTGATCATTGAATTATATTAATTTAATACCGTAACTGCTCAGTTGTTTGATACGATAAAAGAAGATTTACTCGGATACTGTTACAGAAATTTTTCACAAATCTATTACACAACGTATGATTTATTTTGCATTTAAACTTACTGCTGTAAGTTTTCCTACTGTACTCCTACAGTTTCTCACTTTAACAATTGATCACTTCATCAATCACATTAAGCTTTTTACCTGTGCTTTTCACGTTTCTCTTCCTCAATAACACGTGCTCTCTTTTACGTGTTACTGTTATGTTTGCGTCTCATAATTTAACTATGTCTTCAGACACATATGGTTTCATTGTTCATTGCTATTTTTCTCTTTTGTTTGTTTGTTTGTTTTTTTTTTTTTTTTTTTTTTACACGTGTTACATTTTATTTACACGTGTTCCTTCTCAGCTGTTCAGGAGCATATTTTTATAGCTTGCACATATGCATTTCATTCTTACTGACATTTCTGTATTCATTATTTTACAAATTTCTTATTACTCTTCTCACGTACGTATCAATCAATATATTTCCTTTACTTTTACGTACGTCAAATTATTTTGCTATCATTTTTCTCTGTCTTTTTTTTTTTTTTGCACAAGAAGAAAACAAAAACGATTCACTGAACGAAGAGAAAAGGAATAAGTGAGAAAATGAACTTAAATTTTTGGAATGAGAAAATTTATTAAAAGTTTTGAAATAGAATTAAATTTTTTTTTTTCCTTTCAAATTTTGCTATCTTCTCACACATTACATTTTTTAATTTCAAAAATACGAAAGAAAAGCAGAGCAATAATAATTTATTGCTCTAGCAAGAATTTTAAGAATATCAAATTTTACTTTTTTTTTTTTTTAACAATTTTTAGATGATTAAAAATAAAAGCCTTCTGGAAAAATAACAAAACCTGAGCTTTTTTTTTTTTTCTTCTATTTTAAATAATTAAAAATGAAAATTCAAAGCAATTTATTTGACTATGCTTATTTAAATTATCACTAAAGGAAAAAACAGATGGTAAAGAGAGGATTAAGTGAGGAAGAGGGAAAAAAAAGAGAGGGAAAAGATGAATATAGGACTAAGACCAGTCTGCTCCTAGTCTAATCTAGTCTAGTCTATTCATTCTTTGTCCTCCAAAAGCATCGATTTTGCACGGTCTAAATTATATTGCTCATTTAATGTGAAATTTAATAGTCATCATCATCCTTTCAGGCTTCTTTTGCTATTAAACCTTCCTCATTAGTTTGAATATGCATGTGTGTGTATGTGTGTATGTCTATGAAGTGTATGTATGTATGTGACCAAATATATCCATTTGTGTATGTGAGTATATGTATGTGTGTATGTCGGTTCAGTTCTTTTTTTTCCAAGTGTTCTTATATTTATTTCCATTTCTTACGTACGTACACGTTTACGTGTGTATACTATCTATGTAAATAGTATGTGTCGCTGTATTCCGTGTATGTATGTGTACGTATACTTCAGTCAGTCAATGTACAGCAGTTGCAACGTACGTATGTGCTTGTGCGTGATTTGGGTGTTACGTGTATGACAAGTTTATGGCGTGAACGTGTCTGGAAGTATACGAGTGTATGCTAAGTGTGTAGACGACAGATGTGTGGGTGTATGACAAGTGTGTGGGTGGGCATGACGATTTTGGTGAGCGAGTGGATGTATGGCAATTAAGTGTGGGTGTATGGCGAATACGATAAGTGCGTGGGCGTGTCACAAAGTGGTGAAGCTGTGGATGTGTGCATGAGTTTATGTTTATGTTTATTTGTAAATATGTAAACAACATAACAAAGCGGGATGTAAACAAGAAATGACATTAATTAAAAAATTATACATCAGTATATATTTCCATTCTTTTAATGGATTATTTCAGAATTTCTGATTAGATATCATTGCAAAAAGAGGAGAAGTAAGAAAAAAAAAAAAAAAAAACTGATAATTGATAAGATAAAAATAAATTTACGAAAAGGTATGAATCATTTGAAAATCATTTTCTTCACGCAATCTTTTATTTTATTTTTTAGTTCAGCCGGTCTTGCTGCTTTCTATTCTTCTTGATTGAAGCTAATATAATAAAAGAAAAGAAAAAGAAATAACTTTTTTTTTTTTTTTTGAAATCGAACAAATCGAAAGTAAAGAGAGGATTTTTTTTTTTTCGGAATGAAATTAAATTAGGATAAGACTGACCCGTCTTGTAGCAAGTTTCTTTCTTTTTTTTTACATTACTGTTTGAAACTTCAAAATTTTCAACTTTTCCAAACAAATCAATTAATCGATTAAATTCATTTCATTTAATCAGTTCAAAAATTTCATTTTTTTTTTCAATATCATCATCCGTATCATAGTATCGTATATCATAGGTAGTATCATAGGAAAAACTCAATTTATCCATTACTAATACTTGAAAATTTCAATTCATCCAACATAGATATTATCAAATTATTCAGAATTTTTCGACACCGTATAATTTTTGCTTTTTTGAATATTTATGATTCGGCAGTGAACTAATTACATTACATATATTTATGTGTTAAAAAAAAAATGCTTATATTTAAAAAGATAAAAAATTATAAGTGTATTTAAAAAACCAAAAGAAGCATTTAGAAAATGATAAAATGTGAAAGGATTGAAAAAAGAATATGTACATTTATGTTTTTCCAAGTTTTAATTGCATAAAAATGATTGAAATTTACAATAAGTTGAATTACAAGTGATTTTGCTATCCTGTTATCAGTGTAGAAATTGATTCTAATATCGCTGGTGATAAAACAGATAAGGGACGAAAGCAAAAAAAAAAAAAAAAAGAAGAAAATGATCACATTACATTTCCTACATGTGTGCAATTTCTTTTTTTAAAGTTTCTTAGTGATATTTATCAGATTTATCAGTTAAATATTTTAATTTATTGGTAATTTAAATTAGCAACTTTGTGAGAATAAAAATATTAGAAATGTAAAATATACTAATTAGAACAGAAAAAAAAAAAAAACAAAAACAAAAATTATTCATGTAAAGATAAATGTAAATTTAAAAAGTTATTTCCAATTTTGTTTCTTTTTTTTTGTTTTTACACGAATATAATGTTTTAAATATTTCGATAATTTTTTGAAATACATCAACATTTTGTGGAATTTTTAATTTAATTTATTAATAATTGCATTCATCTTTCGTGTATTTTGTCGTTTGAAAGTGGAATAAGTTCCACTGAATTGTAAGTAATCAATGAGAAAGAGAAGCAAATGATGAATACAAGTTGTCATCATGAAGTGATTGAAGTAAGGAAGTATGCCATATATAGTTTGTCTAATTAATTTATCGGAAGTAATCTTCTTTTCTTCTCTAAATCATTTCAAATGTATCCATTCATCCATCTATCGTATTGCAAATTTTCGAATTTTAATAATTATTATTTTTGCAAAATTTCAATATGATAGGAAAAGAAAAAAAAAGAAAAAAAAAAAAGCCATTTCTTTTTATCACTGATAATATTTTTCATTTCATTCATACCATTGAATTTTTCATTCAATAATTTAATATTCTTGAATTTGTCTACCTTTTAGTCAGATTAGAATAGTCTATATTGCAGGTGTTTAATTTATTATTTTCAGAATTATTATTGCTAAAAATTATCAGCACGATTTTGAAAAGCCATCTTCGTTATTGATATCGTTTTTATCGTTGGCATTAGAGTGTCAATCATCACTATTACTACTGTCATATCATCGTTATCATCTCTTTACACTTATCATTATCATATTTTTCAATCATTATTATTATTATTATTTTTTTCCAATTACCACAATCTTCACGTGTCATCGTCATTGCAATTTTTTTTAAAATCATTATTTTTATTGAAATCATATCATATCAGCATTCATAAACGATAACCTCTATCAATCGTGATCTCATTATTATCATCATCCCACTCATCAGTCATTATCGCCTTCATCATCATGCCCTTATTATTATTGTTGTTCATCTCAATCTCTATCCCACTATCCTCATAAATTATTATCATCTTTACCAATCTTTATCATCACTGATATGCTGTATGATGAAATAAAACAGCAACGGCTTTCTAACATCTGTTTTATTCTTTGATTTCAGTGATTATTTAAAGCATTTTAATTTTAAAAATTTATTGATTATTACAACATTTTAGTTTTATATCATTTGCTGCTACTGTGTATTGATAAATGGTTAATAATTTTTGCTTTTATTTTTTTTTCCTGAACTAACAATTAACTCTTTAATTTCTATCAAATTACTCAATTCATTTTTCACCAGATTTTAATTGCCAAACTTTGCATTTAAGAATTTCACCATATACATAAACACTCTTTGACTCGAGTGACTCAATTTAAAATTAACTATTTATTGATTATTACAGCATTTCAGTTCTTATATTATATATATATATATATATTATATATTATATATATATATATATATTATATAATATATATATTATATTATATATTATATATATATATATATATATATATATATGTTTTACAAGTCACATTATTTATGACATCTTTATAGTTCTACCTGTCTTAATTCTCTTCTTTTCCCTTTTTGCGATTAAAGATGCCCACTTTTAGTATTAAAATGAGTACTAGTACTCAATTATTAATGTATAATTCGATCATTTTTGAGAAGCAATTAAAAATTCACGAAAGATGTGCTAAATTAATTAGCTAGCTCAGCTAAATAATCAATCAAAAACTGATTAATGTTTTAAATAAGTAATCAGTCTTTCGAAAGTTAATTAGTTATTTTAGAAAAAAATCAATCAGTCACAAACATCTATTTGATCATCTATCCCAGACAAATAATTCATTTAAAACTGCTGCATCATCATCTTCGATATATATAAGGATAAGAGAAAAAGTAAATATTCATTAAGATAAAAAAAAATAAATATTATATGCCTTGATTTTTCATTTAATAATTTCCATTTAATAATTTTTTTTTTTTTAATAAACATGACCAAAATCCTTAGAAAAATTTTTACATTTATAAATTGAAATGTTTTCGTATTTTTTTTTTTTCATTTCTTTTCATGACATCAACTATCAGTTAAAACTTGTACTGAAAATAACATAATAATTCATCATTTTGTTTAGTTATTTTACTTAAATTGCTTTAAATTTTTCCCATTATTTTTTCTTTCGTCTATATTTAATACTAATTATTTCCCTTACAAAATTAAACTTCCTTTTTCATTTTTTTTTCTTTCTTTTTCTACTCGCCTTTTTTTTTTAAATTTTATTTTCATCTTATTGCAAAAAAAAAAAAAAAAAATTAATAAATAAATAAATAAAATCAAAGAAATGAACGAAGGAAGAGATAAATTGTTTATATCCATTTTATACATAAATAACTTATTGGTGTGAAAACTTCTTTTTTTCGTGTAGCGTTTTTTTTTTCTTTTTTTCTAATCTATTAAGCATTAATTTAAATTAAAATATTTTAACTTAAGTGCAAAGNTTTTTTTTTTTCTTTTTTTCTAATAAATCTATTAAGCATTAATTTAAATTAAAATATTTTAACTTAAGTGCAAAAGCAAAAAAAAATATTTCATATAATACTTTTCATAATAGGTACGTCTATTATAAACGTACATTTAGACGTATTGTCTAAAACATATATTAGACGACAATACGTCAATCTAATAAATCTTCCATAAATTATACTCTTTCTTTCCTCCTTTTTACTCTTTATATTGCCGTTTTCTCGTCGGAAGACAAAATTCTCAAGAGATTTTGGAAGCATTTAATGAAATTCCCTTAGTTTTTAAGTTGAAGCTTAAAAGCTTTTTCTGAAAACTTTCGTCAATTTTATTGCTAATGAATGGAAACCTTCCCATCCCTCATGTGACGCATTATGTATTTTATGTTAATTCACTTTATCGACAATCGTAGATGACGAAAGGTAAATAGAGTAATTTTAGTTAATTGAAATGGTTACGTGTATCATTTCATGGTCAATTGTTACGCACGTCATAAATCCATTCGGCACTCTTAAATAGGTTGCGTTTAATTAACTCTTTAACTTGATGTAGAATAATGCGTAATCTTTTACTGAGCTACGTGTTGTTGTTGTTTGTTACCTGAAAGCTTTACGTAACCGTACGTTAACGCATTAGTTATAAGCTGCATTTAATTCTCTCACGATAATGTAATGATTTAGTAAGATAATGCGTAATATTTTAGTGTTGTTCGAGTACGTTGATGCGTTGTTACGTGTATCTTTCATGTAGCAAGCAACAACACGTACGTGATAAATAATCAAGTATACTTCAGTGGATTAGTTGTTAATTATTTCTCTCTTGATATGATGCTAGTGATTTATTTATTAATATAATATGTGATGTCTTTAGCCATCAAGTTGACAACGTTGACACATTGTTACGTGTATCTTCCGTGTAAAAATAGACGTACGCCATAAAGTAGTAACGTTTGAATACTTCGGCACATCGTTATGTGTATCTTTTATTTGACAGACAGTAGCAAAATGTATATTATTAATTAATGCAGAGGAAAATATTTAAATGTTACACTTAGCCATATCTTACTTATGATTTATCACCCAGTTAACACAGACATGTACACTGATAACTTTTTTTATTATCAGCAGTGTTCAAATTATCATAAAACTTTCAAAATTTTACTTATTTTTGCAGTTTTTTTTTTCCATTTTCTCATTTAATTCAACGAATTATATGGAAAAAAGCAGAAAAAAAAAAAAAAATGAAGATATTTATAGTTGTAATCGCTTTGCTTATAGGACATCCTGAAGAGAATGCTCATTTTCTGGATTATGCCATTCCGGATCAGATATCATCTAAAATCGTAAATCACTTTCTAATCTAATCATTCATTCCTTTCTTATTTTCCTTCTACTGATGCAATCATTTATAAAATCACCAAAGAGAAGCACTAATAAAAAACGAAATGAATATGGATGTAAATCAAATTCAATTCCCAAATAGAAAATTTTTCTGCTTTTTTTATTTTTTTTTATTTTTATCTTACCGGAAAAGGAAAGCTTTTTTTTTTTTTCGAGAAATGAATATGTGCTACTTTCGGGGGCAATGATTTCATTTAATTAAAACTAAACATCTAATTTTGTTTCTGCCTAAATTTCATACAAAAAATGTTCCGCTTATATGTTAACGAATATCTCGTTTATCATTTAAAACACAATTAGAATTTGAATTCTTTTATTTCTGAATTATAAATTTTTTCAATTAAATTATTAATGTTGTAGAATTGTATTTTTTTAGGATTAGTTCTTGTTAAAAATTTTGAAATTTTAATGCTGCTTTTAATTTAATCGAGATTATCAAAGTTTGAAAATAGTTTTTTTCTTTTTTGGATCAAATAAAGCGATTTTTTTTCCCATTAAATTATAAAATTACCTTTTTTTTTTCATTTGTCTTCATTGTCTTAGAATAATTTTAGTAATTTTATTACTTTTTATTTATTTTTATTATTTCATTTCATTTTTCTGATGCTCTTTTTTAGACAATATTCTTTCATTTTATTGTTCTTATCCAATTTTATACCATTTCTGCATCGTATTTTTTCTAATTTCTCTTTCTCTTTTTTTTCGTTTTTCCTTCTTTATTACCATTTCATTTTTAATTCTATTTTATTTTCTCTTTTTTTTTTTTTAAATTATTTCCTAAAACTGTTTCATTTAATTTAAAGTTTCTATTGTTAGTAAAGAATTAAATGTAAAATGCGATAACACTTCTTGAGATTCCTTTTGGCTTTTTTGCAAATTCGATATGGTCACTTGGTCATCTAGCTCTTTGATATGCTAATAACATTCTGAATCTCTTTGCTACGCTAATAACATCTTAAACCTTTTTGCTGTGCTAATAACATTCTGAATCTCTTGCTACGCTAATAACATCTTAAACCTTTTTGCTGTGCTAATAACATTCTGAATCTCTTGCTACGCTAATAACATCTTAAACCTTTTTGCTGTGCTAATAACATTCTGAATCTCTTGCTACGCTAATAACATCTTAAACCTTTTTGCTGTGCTAATAACATTCTGAATCTCTTTGCTATGCTAATAACCAGTTTAATTCCCATTCGGTGAACGTTTTCATTTCTGTTGCTGACAACTATCGTTTCACAATTTTTAACCATTTTCTGTTTAAATTTTAATTAAGGGAAATTAAAAAAAAAACACCATTATTTAAATATGAAACTAAATGAATGATTTTGGGAATTTTTAGGAAGAAAAAAAAAATTTAGAAGGGATAAAGTTGAAGTGAAAAAGAGAGAGAGAATGTTTAGTTGCCTTCGAAATGAAATATTGCAAATTTCAGCAAATCCGATCAATGATCTTTTGCTTATCACCTTTTTGCTTATCAGCTTGTGAAGGCAAAAACTATTTATAAGCGGTTCCTGGTCATTTTCAAATTTTGTTATAATTTGAATTTAAAAAGAATAAAATAAAATTTATCATCAGTTTATTATTCATTATTACTTCACTTCATGGGCGAATTTTTTTTTTTTTTTTTCATTCAATAAAATATTGAAAGTTATAGATAAAAGAGTTTTTAATTTCTATCAATTTAAAAGAAGAAGCTTTTTTTTTTTTGGTTTTTTGTGAAACATCTCATGAGATAATTTTTGCCTTACGAAAAAAAAAATTGAAATAGTCAATCACTTTTTTGTTGCAAATTTTTGTTTTAAATTTCAATCATATTTAGAAAAAAATTGTTTCATCATAAAATGATTCAAACTTAGCAGTAGCTCCACAACTTGTGAAACTTATTTTTTTTACACAGAGCAAGAGCATGTATAGATAGGTTTGTTCTTTTATCACCTTATCAGTAAACTTTTTTTTTTTTTTTTTTCAACTCTCTCAAATTCATCTCCAAAATTTATTAAGAACGTTGTAAATGCGTTTAAATAAGAAACTATATAATTTCATATTCGTTTTAATTTCATTCTTTTTAGCTTTTTATGAGTTTCCCTTTTTATACTTTATGGCTATTATTTTTTTTTTCAATCATTTTTATCATTTTTTTTTTTATTTTTAACATATCCTTTATCGGTTTTTTCTTTCTATCCTTCCTTCTAATGCTCTAATTTTATCCTTTATTTATGTTATTCAGTAGCTTAAACGAATTCATTTTCCAATCATTTTAATTTCCTTTTCTTTCTTTTTTTTTTTCGAAAATGAATTTTCCAATGGTATTTTAAATTTCGATTTTAATATTTCAGTAAATGCGATTGATTTCATTTTTTAATAACATTTTGTCAGTTTATTTCTTCAATCTTTTTATATCTCCTTTCATTGGTATTTTCTTCTTTGCAGCAAATAATAACATATGCAGGTTTAATTTGCAACCATTTTAATTCCTTTTTCTTCGGAAAATTTCCAATTTTCATTTATTATTTTATATTGTAGTAATTAAATTTCAATTTTTACTATTCCGTTCAATGCTATCAAATTACATGTTAGTTATTCAAAAAGCAAAAGAGTCGTCCTTTTCTTTTCCTCCTCAAAATATTCATTTCATTATCTAAAATTTCGTTCTTTAAAAATTATCATCACAGTGTCAACTTGAGTTTTATTTTATCCTCTTTTCTTCATTCATTAATTTCCTGAATAATTAATAGTTTGCCTGAATGCGCTGCTGTTCACTTATGATTTGCTCTTACATAATAGTGCTGTTATCATTTTATTTTGAAGAAAAAATTGAAAATTTCAGCTTTTTTTTCCACTATTTTTTGTTTAACAGAAAAATTTTATAAAAAAAAAAAAATTCTAAAAATAATTTCGAAAGAAGCCGAAATTTATTCTTTTTTTTAAAAAATTGTTCTTTTTTTTCCAGCAAAATAGTGCCGGAAAAGTCATAAATAAATTTTCGTTTCTCTTTTTTTCTTTTTCTTTTTTTTTTTTTTTTAGAGCAAATGTATTATGAATGGCTAAGAACTTTCGTGGATAAATTTTGTTGAAATTTAGTTTTCTTTTTCTAATAAGCTTAAAGTAGGGGTAGAAATTTGTTGACTGTTACATAGTTGCCAAAAGATTGAAATTTTATTAATTGCAATATTTCTTATCATTGATCCATTGAATTTAGGAAAAGAAGAAGAAAAGAACGTCAACTGTTCTGATAGAAATTTCTCCTCTTCTTTTAGCTACAATTTATTATTTGCTGAAAAATAATTGAATTGAATTAGTAAGAAATTAATGGCCGATGAAAGAGTGCGTTATTATCAAATCAAAAATTATCATTTGGTAAATTTAATGAACTGAAATTATACTGGAGTAATAAAAGAATCGATTGGAATTTAAAAAAGAGAATTATTTATTCAGATATATCATTTTCCAATTAATCGTTTCATTGCAAATAATTTTTTCTTCAATTAAAAATAAAATTTCAAACAAATGACGTAAAATTCATTTTGCATAAAATAATCAATTTAATTAATTATTTTAAGTTAATAATAATTTTTAATGCATGTGATGTATATAATTTTCGAATTTTTCAATTCTGAGATGAAGTGAATTTTAATATAATCCTTTTAATGATATGAATAATTTTTGATGATTTTATTTTATAATCAATTACTGCACTATCGAATAATTTTGAAATTTAAAGCTTATAGAATCGATAAATTCCAATATATTCAAAATCATTTCGTTTCCTTTTTAATTCCAGTTAATCTAAATTACCTAATTAATAAGCCATTTCATATTTTATTCCCCTTCAAATATTGCTTTTTTAATGATTCCCATTTCCTTTTTATTCTAATTATTTTCCCTCAAAATATATATAATATCTCTCCTTCTCCCTCAGCTGCTATTCCCGCGTTCTCCCAATTCCATCATTTCATCAACCAGAACACTAACAAATATTTCTATTCCACATATCCTCCCTCCCACTTATCCATCTTTTTGCAAAAAATTAAAAAAAAAAAAAAAAAAAAGAAAGAAAAAAAAACGTGTCACAAAAGGGCGCATAAAAATGAACTGATTATCTTGGGAATTTTCTCGATCTAGCAACATTTCCATTACTTATTTTCAAGTGAAAATGAAAAAAAAAAAAGGACAAGAAAGGACTGGAACATTTTTTCCTGACAATGGCCTGAGCTTGATTTATGTTTCTGGACGATATAATAAGTCTAGTTCGATTTGTACCTTTTAAGATTTTAATGGAATGACCTTTTAATGAAATTTTCCTTTTTTTTTTTCTCTCTCTCTCTCAAACTTAAACTTATGTATTTTTCATTTAATTGTAAATTTTCTTTTTTTTTTTTTTTTGTTTTGATATAATGTAGCATTATCAAGTTTAGACTTTAATGGTTTCGACCAAAACAGATGCAGTAAATGAAATTTTATTTAAATTTAGAAATTTTCTTTTTTTGTAAATGAAATTACTATGGTATTTCAAGGTGTGATCGTTGTTAAAACTGTAAGAAATTTGCAAGTTAGAAAGCAGGTTAGAAGATTAGCTAAAATAATCATTCAGCGTGATTTTTGAAGTTGAGAATAGAAAAGTTGTAGAAGATTTAAAAATTGAAATTCTAAATGTGAATTTTGCTAAACAATGAATAATCAAATATAGTGAAAAGACATATACTTATTATTTATAATTTTTTTTTTTTTCAAAATTTTGTTAAAATTTTTTGATAATTGTGAACTAAACTATTATTTGCTGCTCATTTCAAATATGCCTTTTGTGAGTTTTTTTTTTTTATAATAATTAAATTTGAAATTTTTCTTTATTTCCGATAAAAATTTGAATGCTTTTTAATGTCTAAAGTTCACATCAATCTATTTACAAATCATTTGAAATTATTGAAGAAAAAAAAAAAAAAAAAAATTGTTTAAGTGAAGTATGACTAAAAATTATCACACTTATTTGATAAAATATAAATGTTATTTATCAGTTTGTTTTTATTTCCTCCTAATGTTATTTACTTCGTAAGGTTTACAACAATATTATTTTAAGCGCTATTTCGATAATGATTGAAAAGATAACAAAATTATTAAGGGTGATAACTTAAAGTAATTCTGGCATAAAATTACGTAAATTGATAACGAATACTTTTGGAAATGAATTTGTGTTTTAAGTCGTAAGCTTAGAAACATTTGACGTAAAGTTACGCTAAATAAACGTCAATAAACATTTTAACTCATAATCGCGGAAGAGAGAGGAGGTGAAAAAAAAAGAAAGATACAACATTCAATGACGTGAAATTGCGTTAATTTAGCATCATGTCGATGCAAATTTGCAAGAAATATTTTTTTTTTTTTTAAAAAATGTGTGTTTATAATTTAAGCTTTAAGGATTTTTAAGGCTCACTTGTTGTTGTTGGTGATGGCGATGGTGCAGTAATCTTCAGTTATCATCTCGACTTGCCATTTTCAAATTTCGCTTTTTTTTTTTCTTTTTTTTTTTTTAAAGAAACGACAACAAGGTGGAATCGATATAGCAGCAAAAGATTGAATTAATTTCGGACTACTGTTATTTTTGTTCTTTTTTTTGACTTTCACAGGTTTGTACTTCATTAATTTAATTATTTAGTAAAATTTTGTTAAAGCATAAAATTTATTCTTTGTTTTTCGGTTAAATTTTATGCTTTTATACATGCAACAAGATAAAGTTTATCTATAAATTGTTTATTTATTTATTATTTATTTCAAATATGTAAATTTTTTTTTTCCTTTCCATAAAATTCTTCATTTATTCATTTAAGCGAATTATACATGTGGTATTTTTTGTTTCCATGAATTATTTTTAAGCTGACCAAAAGGGAAAAAAAAGAAAAGTATAAAAAAATTACTGGGATAAAGAATTTCTGCGCAACAATGGGTTGCACAATGAGCCAAGAGGAACGAGCAGCTCTCGAGAGATCTCGAATGATCGAGAAAAATTTGAAAGAAGATGGCTTACAAGCTGCCAAAGATATAAAATTATTACTTTTAGGTTTGTGCATTTCAATTTTACGCAATAAAAGATGCATAAACACTTAAAATTTTTCTAGGAATTGTTTATTTTTTCGATAATCTATCTCAAAATTCATAGATTAAATAAGTGGACAAATTTATTTTTTGATAAATTATTAATTTATCTATTCATTCTCTCATTCGTTATTTTAATCTTATACAATAATTAAGTGAGAAAATTTATCATTTTTGTTGCCGAAACAGAATAATTATTTGTTCTTAAATTAGTTATTGGTTGATTATCATTTTGTTATCGCCTCAGTGTAATTTTTTGTCCAGTTATTGATCATTATCATTATTCTTTGTCAAATATGATCACAAATTTGTCACTAATTGGTGTCGATAATGCGTTTTATCAATTGTTTACAAAGTATTATCAGAAATTTATTATCAGTTGGCTTTCTATCATATTTATCATTATTAAGTTGTTGACAGATATGATCACCACTGGTTATCAGTTAGTTAGGATCTAAGTGTAACATTTTTTTTTTTTTATTTACTTTTTTTTTTTCAAAAAAAGAAGAAAATTTCGAAAGGAAGAGTCATATTAATTAGTTATCAGTAATAATGAAGATGCACCTACTGTTAATTATTTAATTACCTTTTATTACTTACAAAAAGGAAAAAAGAATGTTTTCTTTTCTTTCAGGTGCTGGTGAATCTGGCAAATCAACAATTGTTAAACAAATGAAGTATTTTTTAAAATTTTTGAATAAATCTTTAAAAATTAAATGATAAATAATTTAAATTGTTATTTAAAATAATTGATCAATTATTACCTCTTCCCTCCTCTCTCTCTCTCTTTTCCCTATCTCTTTCTCTCTCTTCCTCCCTCTTCGTAACGGCATAGTTCTATTTTAATAAGTCTTTTAAGTAATTAATTATTTAATATCTGCATAAATTTAATCTTTCTGCATTTTAGCGAAAAAAAATTTTGCCTTTGCATAAATAAATAGTTTTCAATTTCAAAACTTTCTAAAATATTAAAGGAAAAGTATTTAATTAAATTTAATTGAGAAATTTTTTTTTTGTTTTGCAAATAAATATTTGACAGCGCAATTTATTTTTCGTCTTATTTTTTTTCTTAAATTTAAATATTTTGTAGTTCTTTTCTTTTCTGAAATGGCAAATATTTAATGGAATAATTTTTCTGGAACATTTCTAACTCTTAATCGATATTTAACAGGATAATTTATCCGATATGACTTTTATTTTACAGGATTATTCATGAATCCGGTTTTACAGCCGAAGATTATAAGCAGTATAAACCGGTGGTTTATAGCAATACGGTGCAATCATTAGTTGCAATACTGCGTGCTATGGGCAATTTATTAGTACCATTTGGTGATCGTAATCGTGAGGTACCATTTAATTTACCCTAATCAGCTATCACACTTATCATTTTATCATTGAGCATTACTATTTTTACGATTTTTATTAATTGAATACATTTATTGTTATATTATTTCATTTTTCCATTATTACTATTTTTCTTTCTTTCTTTCTTGTTCATTCCTTTACTTTTTTATTTTTTGAATAAAGAATTGGAAAAATTAAAAACAAATTATAATAATTTATGACAAGTTTGTTATTCGATTTTTTTTTTTTTTAACTAAAATCGAATTAAAATATTTGTAGAAAATGCAAAATTTTTTTCAAATTCAATAGTGAGTATTAAATATTCTATTTGGAATCACTTTTACTTTGACAGTCATTAAATCATTGAAAAATAAAAGAAAATGGAAAAAAAAAAAAAACTCAATTTTATGCGGTTGAAATCACTTTTTCTTCAACATCATCCATTAAAGCAATTAAAAAGAAAATTGAGATTTTCTTAATTATTAATTTTCCGGACCAGAAAAAAAAGAGAGCTTTTTCCATCTCTCTTTAAAAATATGCAACCAATTTTTTTTTCTTGAATTTAAATATTTTGTAGTTTTTTTTCTTTTCTGAAATAGTAAATATTTAATAGAATAATTTTTCTGGAACATTTCTAACTCTTAATCGATATTTAACAGGATAATTTATCCGATATGACTTCTATTTTGCTTTTAGCCAGGAAAACGACACTTTTCCTATTTTCTTTCAGGTTAATTTTTGAAATTTTAGCTTAAATTTTTTAATTCGTTGTTTTTTTTTCCCCTTTTTCTTTTCCTTTCAATTTTTTTTTTTTCTTAAAATTTTTTGTGAAAAGAGAATGAGAGGAAATTTTTTTCATTCAGTCTTTTAATAATTCACTTTTCTCTTTTTCGAAGTAAACTGAAAGAAAAAAAAAAAAAAAAGAAAAAAAAAAGAAGGAAATAATTCAAATAATTGTCTATATAATGTAAAAGAGAGAAGGAAAAGAGAGAGGGGATGAGAAGAAAAGGAGGGGAAAAAATTTTATTCATTCCTTGAAAATCTCACTTTCATCTTTCCTCCTTCATCAACTAAATATTTTTCTCTCTTTTTTTTTTTTTAAATATATATATATATGTTACACAGAAAGATGAAGCAAAAAAACAAAAAAAAAAGCGAAGAAAGTGGAAATTTCAAAATGAATTTGTGAAATTTCAAAGTGCTTTTTCATTGCTTTTTTTTAATTAATAAATAAATTTATCATTTTGATATTGCACAGTCAACAAAATGATTCCATTTTCTCTCCAGTGATAACAAACAGCTAGCTATCGTTCTTATCATCCTGGAATTATTTAATGTGCCAAAAATTAGACGANTAAAAAAAAAAAAAAAAAAAAAAAAGATAATTAGTAACAATGGCAATGAAATGAAATGAAAGAAAAAAAGGAAAAGTTTGAAAATCTTTATAATTAAAATTTTTATCATTAGTAGCATTTGTATATAACCTATGAAAGTTTTATTTCATTCATTTTCTCCATAATTAAAAGCTATACAATAAAGCATTTTAAGAAATTGTTACTACTATTATTATTATTATTAATATTTTTTTTTTCACTTTTCGCATAAATACATTTGAAATTTTTTTTCACTCTCCTCTCTCTCTCTCTCCCTCTCTCTCTCTCTTAATTTTACTTTTCTAACAATATATTGGGTCGAGTTTTCAGTAGAATTTCCCTTAATTTTTTTTTTGAAGGGAGAGAGGGTGGATATTATTATTATTATTTTCTTTTGTTTATTTCAATTGTTGAATTGTTATTACATTAAAAATTTTATCACTAGAGAGGAAAAAAAAAAAAAAACAATACATGCACGAAAAGTGTGAGTAAAATATACAGATATTATATGAAAGTTGTAATTTGAATTTGATTTTAATTTTCGAAAAAATTTAATTTCAAATAGAATGCGACAGTGTAAGACATAACAACTATGCATTAATGTAAGATATAAAAAAAAATAAAAGTACTGGGGAAATGAAATTGAATTTTATGCCTTGGTGATAAAATTAACGATAATACTGAAAGTTTACATCTGCAAAATTCGATTTTAATTTTCATTAACTTTAAAATAAGATGAAAGTACAATTAAATCACCACCAAAAACAATTAAATTTTTGCAAGTTTTAAGTATCCAAACTTATTTTTTTTATTTGAAATTTTTTTTTTATGTCAAAATTTCAAATTGAAAAAGAATGGAGAGGATAAATAAATGATTTCTTTTTTCTAAAACTTTTTATTTTCATTAGTCTCTAAAAAAAAAAAAAAAAATCAGAAGACGTAATTTAATTGTGAATCTAAAATTCATTACTTATTTGAGATTCGTTCAAATTTTCAAACTGAAAATGATAAATAAATTTTTTCTTTTCCTCTCTTTCTTTCTTTTTCAGGCAGATGCAAAATTAGTAATGGATGTTGTAGCAAGGATGGAAGATACCGAACCATTTAGTGATGATTTGTTATCAGCAATGAAGCGTCTTTGGGCTGATAGCGGTGTTCTTGACTGTTTTGCACGCTCAAACGAATATCAACTTAATGATTCTGCTAAATAGTACGTTACTTCACGTACGTTACGTCACGTTAACAATTTTCTACGTCAGTTATGTGATCCTGTATAAAATTAATTCATCTTTTACATAAATCTAAGTTTTTCTTTCATTAAGTTTGAAAAAAAAAAAAAAAAGGAAGGAAAATGAGAAAGAAGAAAGAAAGTCTTATCACTGTCTTTAGTATCGCCCGAAAAATGTCGAAAGTTTAAGTTAAAAATATTTCGCATTCTAATTAATTTGGCACAATTTATAGAAAAAAAAAAAGAGAATTTTAAGAAATAAATAAAAAAGAAAATCATTTTCCTTTTCGCGAGAAGAATTAGCTGATTTTCGAGCAACAAAAGAATCAAAAAAAAAGCAGAAAATGAAATTTCCAGAAAAAAAAAAGAAAAAATTAGGAAAAATTGTTGATGTTTAAGAAAAAAATTTCCTTAAAAAATTACAGAATGAACAATTTTCGGGAAAGAAACTTTAAAAAAAAAAAATGAATTGGTGCTTTTTTTCAAGCAAAATTTTCAAGAAAAAACTCCGAAAAGTAAAGAAATGGATAATTTTCGAAGATTGGGAAGTTGAAAAAGTTTATTTATTCTTTTCCGAATCTTGATATATGCACATTCAACATCATAAAATTTGTAAAAATTCTAAAATTTCTACGATATTTTCAGATAGAAGTTAATCAAATTTATGTAAGAATAATTTTTAATATTTTTTTATAATTTTTATCAATTTTTTTAATTTTTATCTGTTAATGAGAAAGCGACATTATATCATCTTTTTTTTTCTTTAAAAAAAAACATTCTTTTGCAACAAAGTTCAAAGAGAAGGGGAAGCAAATTAATTTTATGTGAAGAGGATGAAAAGTAAATATTCTTCAGATCTCAATTAAGCTTGAATTTTCGTGGTTAAAGCTGGGATAGCTTTTTTTTTTTGTGGGGGGGGAAGTATTATTTGTTAAAAATAAAAGTAAAAAATTTTTAAATTAATCGTAAAAAAAAAAAAAAAGAGGAAATAAAAAGTATTTTACTTTTAAAAAGTAAATAAAAAGCATATGAGGAAGGAATTAAAAAGTATTTTAATTTTTTTTTTTATTTCCTTTCTTTCTTTTTTCGATTACAGTTTTTTGGATGATTTGGATCGATTAGGTCAAGCAAATTATCAGCCTACCGAGCAAGATATTTTACGAACTCGGGTCAAAACCACCGGTATTGTTGAGGTGCATTTCACTTTCAAGAACCTCAATTTCAAGTTAGTTAGTCTCTTCATTTCTTTTTTTTTACATCATTTAAATGAGAATTTTAATTAAAAAATTTTTTTTCAAGAAAAAATTTCAATTTAAAATGTATTCTCCAGGTGATATTTAAATTACTAACATTTCTTCCAGTACAACTGTTTTTGATTTTAAGTCAATTTGTCTTTTACAATGAAATGCTTATGTGCAAAAAGAAATTGTGCATTAATGAAGAGAATTATCTATTTTGATATGACGCAATGTTTCATATTTTTCAGTGCTCTGATAAAAGTGATAACTGATAAGAGTGTTTGAATTTTTAGATTATTTGATGTTGGCGGACAACGTTCGGAGCGGAAGAAATGGATTCACTGTTTCGAAGATGTTACGGCAATCATATTTTGTGTTGCAATGTCCGAATATGATCAAGTATTACATGAAGATGAAACGACGGCAAGTTAATTTTTGAAAAATTTTTAAAAAAAATTTTAAACAAGTGCCGAAAGTATATGACAACTATATAGCAAGCATATTTTGTTGAAAATTGTTAAAAACAACAAAAAAAAAAAAAAAAAAAAAATGAAAAGTTTCAAGTTTGTGTAAAAATTCCGAAATTTACTAGTTGAAATTAGTTTCTGATTCCAGTAATGATAAATCATTGTGATGAATAGTTCTGACTGAAAAGTTTATAATACTATGCGATATTTGTTTTCAACAATTTGTTTCGTTGTGATTTTACTCATAGAAAAAGTTTTTCAAAAATTGTTCGCTTTTTTTTTTTTGCCCAATTTTCTGAAGCAATTTTATCATGCACTAAAAGAAAAAAAAAAAGCTTTTAAATAATTGAAGACATTTCTTATTATATTAAGCCTAAAAAAAAATAGTGCAAAAAAAAAAAAACGGAATGAAAATGTTGCTGCAAGTGGACAAACATTTTTATCGGTACAGTATATCGAAATAAGAATTTATTCTATGAAATATCGTAATCCACATAATGTTAATATTTTAAATATTCAAAAAGAATTTTCATCTTAATTTTTCCAATTTTTTGCTGTAATATTAGTTTAATCTACGATTCAACTGTCAATCTTTTCTTCCCTTTCATTATTTCAAGATTATCTCATCCATCATTAATTAACACACTGTGTAAGTATGCTTATGTAAATTTGCTCACAGTATTCCAGCATACGGTAAGCCTGTTTGAAATAGTTTACGGCTGCCTACCGCATCCTGGGCAAGTTTAGTGTATTAAAGTTTATTTGAGGCATCCCGACATACGGTAAGTAAGCCAATTTGAAGTGAGCTTTTTAGAAGCATCTTAACATACGATGCTTTTGTTAATTTATAGCACACTATAAATTAACAAAAGTCGGGAAATATATCACAATTTTACTTCTCCTCAATATTTGCTGTTTTTCAAGCTTTCACCGTAATCGAATTTGCAGAATCGTATGCATGAATCGTTGAAATTGTTCGATTCAATTTGCAATAATAAATGGTTTACGGACACTTCGATCATTTTATTCCTGAATAAAAAGGATTTATTTGAAGAGAAAATTAAGAAATCACCGTTGACGATATGTTTTCCGGAATATTCAGGTATTTATTCTCGCAATAAATACAACTTAAACAAAGAAAATCAATTAAAAAAAAAAAGGTCCAAAAAGTGTACGTTTAAATGGACTGAATGAATAGAATAAGAATTAAATATGTTAAAATACATTCAGTTTTCGTAAAATATTTTTATTTTATCACGCGGGTTTTTCTAACATCCCGTATCGTCTTTTATTTTGCTCATTAATTAAATTCCTTTTCACTTCAATTTCAAGGCATTGTTCCATACCCAACATGATAATCATTTAATTGCTATTTACAAATCATTCAGAAATTCAAAAAATGAAATGAATAGATAAATTACAGTGATAGACATTACTTAATCCCACTTTATAACAGTATCATTCACATCGTTTGAACTAGATCTTACAAGCTGCAAAATGATTAATTTAAATTATCACTTCGCTGACTATTTTCGATAAATTTGTGTAATTTTAGGTTGACATAATTACAAATTTATGCAATTTTTTATAATCAGTCAATTTATTTGGGTGATTTTTAGGTCGACAAGATTATCATGAAGCAAGCGCATATATCCAGGCGCAATTTGAGGCCAAGAATAAATCAGCAAACAAAGAAATATACTGTCACATGACATGTGCCACCGATACTACTAATATTCAATTTGTCTTTGATGCTGTCACCGACGTGATCATTGCCAATAATTTGAGGGGTTGTGGTCTTTATTGAAAATTAAATAAAATTAATTTCAAAAATTTTATTTCATTTCTTTGAATTTCACGCCATTTGTATTTGTATTTCGAATTTCTAATTATCTCGATCATTTTCTTCTTTTTCCTTTTCATTTAGCTTCTTTTCGATTTCGTTCTTTCTTTTTTTTTTTTTCTTTTTTTAGATGACATCATTTGTTTTTCATTTCATTTTTTCACATTTCAATTATCATTTTTCCATTTCCTTTTTCTTCTTCTTGTTTTCAACTCAACTCATTTATAGTAATGTGAAATATTTTCCCTTTTTTTTTTTTGATTTTAAAATGGAATTTTTAGTCCTTTAAGTTTTAAGTTCAAAATTTCTTTAATTTAATTTTAAATAAAATTAATTTTAAATTTTAAATGCTGTGAGCATCCATATTTGCAGCATTATCAATACCAAGTATTTTTGAGTTAAACTATTAACTACCAAATATTGAAGATTTTCGTACAGTTTGGTCAAATTTTTTAATTTATTGTTATTGGCTTCAACACACTTCATAGCCCCCTTACCTGAATAAATATTTAAATTTAGCTTTAGAAAAAAAAAAATCAAAGAAAAAAAAGTCTAAAGCCTTCCAATTCACATTTAATTAATTTTCAAATTCTATTATTTTTGGTGCCATTCGTTGTTAAATTAAATTTTCGTTATATTAACAAATTACATCTGAAATGGGATCTATTTTCATGGAATTTCATTTCTTTAATTATTTTGAAATTCGCAGTTGATACTTGGACTTTTTTATTGTCAAACATTTATGATTAATTTAACTTAATTAATTCATTCATATTTCTTTCATTTCGTTGCATTAATTAACCATTTGTTCTTTTATAATAAGAATTAAAGTTTACACATTTCACCGACTGATTTTAAAGTTTTCTTTTTTTTTGAAGATAACTATAATCATTTGTGCTTTTGTTATCACCCGCTCTCTTTTGATAGTTTTCACTTACAATTGTTTCATTGGGTTCAGATGCATAAATTGAAACTGTAAATGTGATAACGTTCACGTGCATCTGAAAGTGGATCATCATCACGTAAAATGCATCACGTACGTTTGGAAATTCAACACATTTATTTCCATCTTAAACTGGTTGAATCCACGTGCACTCACGTATTTGCATATTGTATTTACAGTATCTAATGTAACTTTCGCTGTTCTTTCTCTTTTGTGAAATAAAAAACAAAAAAATTGTATTTCAAAGAATTTGAAAAGCTTGCTGAAACAAGAATAAACTAGTGTAATAAATAATAGAATACGAAAAAATTGCTAATCGGAAATTATTCTCGCAGTGAGTTTCCGTGAAGCTTTTTTTTTTTTTTTAAATAGCATTCCTTAATCATTTTCTTTTATTTTCCAAATGATAACTTCTTCTTTTGTGTGCTTGTCTGTCAAAATAATTAATTTACAAATATGACCTCGTCGCATTGTTCGCATTTGCATTTGATAATAATAATAATGATGGTGGCGATGGTGATGATGAAATGATAATAATGATAATTATAGTGATGATGATGATGTTGACAGTACTGATAATCAAAATATTGTTAGCGGTGATAATGGCAAAAAGTATTGATAATAATGATGATCATTAATATGTGTGTTCGTGTGGATGCATTCATTTTGTATTTACTTTTCATTAGTTAAATGTGACACGATATCAATTAACTGAAATTGCCATTAAATACGAACAAAATGTATTGCTGAAAAATGATGGATTAGAATTACGAAAAAAAAAAAATGATTTGTGATTGTTTTTCGAAATTATCGAGTGATACTTTTATAAAATATGTTATCGTATCGAAAACATAAATCCAAATGAATGACTTCGCAAGTTATTATAAAGGCTCAATTAATGATCAATCAGTTTAAACATAAAAAATGGGAATTTTTTATTAATTAGGAACTTTTTGACTTCAAAGATGACCCATTATTTTTCTGATCCTTTTCCGTTACAGCATTTAGTTATTGTTTAATTTTTTATTTTTTTATTCGATTTTTTTTTTTTTTCTTCTTCTTCTTCTGTATGATATAATTTTTGTATTGTGTTACTGCTTCATTAAATAAGTGATTTTTTTTTTCTTGTAAAAAAAAAAGAAAAAAAAAGTGAAATTTGACGTAAATGTCATTTATGTCAAAACATTTACTAAACAATCGTTTTTTTTTTAACTTTCAATTTTTCATATTAGTATAATAACTTTTTGGAAATATTTGCATAGAAAAAAAATAAATAAATAAATAATTCAATTGACAAATGTGCTGAGCAAATAAGAGTGAATTAATTTTTGTAACAATGCATTTTTAATACATTCTGCTTCTGTACACATAGAATTAATTGTCGAACAGATATAATTAAAAAGATCTAATGAGCCAATTTAAGAAAACATATTTTCTTTCAATTTTTGTTTCTCTAGATACCATTATTTTGTTACTTTATATATGTATATATTTCTTTTTCGTTTTCTTTTTGCAAGTATATATTATATATAATTATATATATATATATATATATTATATATATATATATAATTGCGTTTTTGCGAGATTAGTATTTTAATTCGAACGAACTACTGCTTATTAATTAATTAATTGATTGTGAATCAACGAAACTGATCATGATTAACTAAATTATGCTAGCCAAATATTCCCTTCTTTATCGTTATCATATTACAACTAGTATCATGCCAATGTATATTTTCTAACAATTCATTGTAGCTATTATTATTAAATTCAATATTAAAAATTAATTACTCGCTTTAACTGAGTTTGCACCAACAATTATTGCAAAAAAAAAAATTTCAAGTACTTGTTTATGCATTTAAAATATTTTAATTAATTGCTTTTAAATAGTAGCATTAAATTAAACTTCAAATTTCACACTATTATTTCATAATTATTATGAATTTTAATCCAGAAATAGATTTAGAAACCATCTTTTTTTTTTTCGCCTATTAACTTTTTTTTCTCTAAACTAATTTGGAAAAAGAATAGCTATTAATGCAAGAAAATTAAAATTTGTTCATTTTTTGTCCTTCGAACTTATCTTTTTTTTTTTTTTTAATATTTTTTACTGAAATGATGTCACTTTTAAATGAACTGTTCATTAATTATAACCATTCATTCACTATTTTGTCAAAAATAATTTCAATTCTCTCCATTCTACTGTAATTAAAATTTTTTAAAAAATTTTTCCACCAAAATATTCGTCGCAATGCCATTCAGGTCTTTATTTATCCCCTGTAAAATCTCATCTTTTTCATCGTCTTTATTTTCTCGGGAAAATTGAAACAAAAATGTTCGCTTTTTTCTCCTTCCATTTTAAATCTTGCATTATATTTTCTTCTCCTTCTTGCTTTTTTTTTTTTTTTTTTTTACAATAAAATACATTTTTCTAAAATTGAATTTGCTGGAAAAATTTGAAAATGACAATAATATATTATTTCTAGCAAATATTCAAATAAAATCGTTTTAATAATTAAATCATTCTTAAAAGGGAGACATATAAGTAAACAATCAGTTGATTGACTGTTTATTATTTTGAATTCAAAGAAAAAAAGAAGTGAAAGAAAAATTTTTGGCTTATTGAAAAGTTTTTGTCTAATTCTAACACTTTTTTTTTTCATTTAATTTTCAGCTTTTTTCTTTTCCATTTTTAAATGATTTCTCTGTCATCGAAAAATGCAAAAAATGAATTTATCAACCCATAAAATTTGTCATCCATTTATTTGTATGAATAATATTTTTCAAATAATATAACTGATAACTTGCCTTTGTTGACTGTGTCACACCGAACAGCACAAAACAAGCTAGGTGACAATTTACTAATTAATTAATCAACTTTTGGATCTCATTAGAATGGCAAAAAGAGAAAGAGAAAGAGAGACAGGCAGGCAGTTTTTCTAGCGAAGATTCTGCTTCGTTTCATATTAAATATTTTCTTTGGAAATTTATGTCTGAACAGATTTGAAGGAATAAAATGGCATCAAATAAATATTAAATGTTTTTACAATGAATGATTTATCATTCAATCTCAGTTTGAATTTTTTTTTTTAAATTAAAAATATGATAATTTTAAGGTAGTAAAACATGGCATATAACACACACTTTCAGTCTTCTATAGCTTCTGAAAACGGAATTCCAGTATTTAAACTTAATAAACTTAAGCTAAGCATGCATGCATTCCTGTTGTAATTAGCTAAAACATAATTAAATCGCTTTCATCGAAAAAAAAAACCTTCAAACTTTTATTTTTGTTAGCAAATAAAATTAATATATCTAAAATGTTCAGCTTTTTTAATACAAACATGAAGTTATCATCAAATTTTAGTGTTTTATTCCATTCACATACACACAACACTCTCTCTCCTTATGTTTATTATTATTATTTATTGTATTTTTTTTTTTTAATTTTTTACTAATTTTCACTATTTTTATTGTCACTATCAGTCAATTAAGTATTATTTATTATGATTATAGAGATGAATCATTCGCACTGTATTTTCAGCAGTGAATTGAGGTGCAAAAAGAAAAGAATCTCTAATTAACAAGATCGAAAAAATTAATTAGCAAAATTAATTATAGCACTAATTTAAAAAAAAAAAAAAAAAAAGTGAAAAAGAGTTAAATCTTGATTGTATTTTTTGTGCAACACAAAATTTTTTTCTCTCTTTGCTTCTCTTTCTATAATGTGAGAAGCAGAGAAAAAAAAGGAGAAGTGTTATCAATTAATCAGTAGGATAGGGGCCATCCGAACTGATAACCATATTGCACTAATGATCAGTGACAGCAGTTATGTGACAATCCCCTCTTGTTCATTACATGTCACATATCTCCCTAATCAATCTCTTCCCTTCTCTCTCTTCCCTTCTCTCTCTCTCTCTCTCTCTCTCTCTATCTCTTCCTCTGCCTCTTTGCAAAGTTTGTTGACATCAATATTGCAGCTTCATTAAGGGTATTATTATAATAATGCATGAAGGAGGAAAGTCTACAAATATCTCTCCTTGGTGTTTAGAGTTAAATTTGTTCTTACAGAGGGACAGAGAGAGAAGGATAGCAAAAGAGAGAGAGGGAGGCAGGGAGAAAAGAGAGAGAAGAAGAATGCTCTCCTTCTATTTCCTCTCAGAACTATTCCCCTTTCTTTCTTTCTTATTATCTCTCTCTCTCCTTCTCTCTTGTCTTTGTCAATTTTGTCTCTTTATCTCAAGATTACCTTCTCTGGCCAGTTTAGGATTTCGCCTTCTCATCAATCCATAGATTGGGCCGTACTGTGAAGTGTTATGAGAGTGATAGCCAAGAGCCAGGAGCAATCAGGGACCGGGAAAACCCGGGGGAGTTATGAGATTTGGCATTTGGATACAGCGTAAACAACATTTACACACATATTTGTCTCATTCATTCCATCAACGAACGGAGGGTATTTTTAATTTGTTTATTGATTCATTTTTAGGCTATTTATTATTATTATTATTGTTTTTGTTTATTGTTTATACATTATTTTATCGCTATTAGCTTCAAATTTTCTTTAATTGTTTCACTACTATTTTATTTTCTCCTATTGTTTACAGACATTCATTCATGCTTTTTTCGTTTTCGCCCGTTATTTATCAATATTTATTTATTTCTTTGTTTTGTTTACTAACAACTGTATTTTTTTTTTTTTTTTCAATATATATAAATGCAACAGGTAATGTTTCTTTTGCAACTGTATAATATTTGAGGGAGTGGAAAAAGGAACGGGTGGGAGAAGAAAAAAAAATTGAAAATATTAGTAGTAAATCGATAAATGGTAAATGTGAATAGGATGACAGAGAGAGAGGAAGAGAGGGAGAGAGAGAGAGAGAGAGGGGAAAAAGGTGATAAAAGGAAGCATTGATAACGATTTTATCTTTGATGTAGTGGGAAAATCCACTTTTAAAGTATTAGAGATTTTTTTTTTCAATAATTTTGATGTAAAATAAGGAGAGATTTTAAATTCCAAGAAATTTTCCATTGGATATTTATCTGACATCCGAGAGATTTTAGAGATTTGAAACTGAATTTAAATTTTAAATTCCTTTTCTAATATTATAGAAGTAAATTTTAGTGTGAGAATAATAAAATGTGCATACTAACTAACTGAAATTACAATTTTCCACTAAATGATTCATGAACTCTGATCTAATTATTTTGCGCCTAGGCCTACTTTTTTTTTCTTTTTGGCTCAAACTTATTTTTTTCTTTTTTTCCTTTCTTTCTTCATTTTTTTTTTCAAAAAAGTAATCGTTGATTTGTTTGATACTAACATTTTTAAGACCATTAATCTGAAGTGCAAAACTCTTTTTATAATGTGTTTTGAAATTTTTTTTTTTTGGTTTTTTAATTGTTACGAATTAATAAAAGAAAATTCATTCTAAAATTTTGGATTTCTTTATTTTTGTTTTTGNATTTTTAAGACCATTAATCTGAAGTGCAAAACTCTTTTTATAATGTGTTTTGAAATCTAAAATTTTGGATTTCTTTATTTTTGTTTTTGTTTTTTTTTTTTTTTTGAAATCTTATGAATTCTCATTGTAAATTGTAATCGTTTATATGATTTGTAACTTTGGCCATAATTTTTTTTTTTTTCTTTTGAAATGTATCACGTTTTAATATATGTGATTAGTTCAAAATTTGAGCGCATAAGTTTTTCCTGAGATAAGCTTCTGTTTATTAGTTAAATTAACTTTCTGTTAATATCATTTATAATTCTGATCCAATAATTAAGTTCCATCATTCGCGTATAATCGATTTCATTACTTCTGTTTGCTTAGCTGAAAAATTGCTAAATTATATTCAATATTTGATTATATAGAAAATAGAAAAAAAAAATTAAGTGAAATATAAGGCTAAAATTTTGTATAAAAAAAAAAAGAAAACAACTTAAAATAATAAATTGCATCTTTTTTATAATATAATTTATTGGATATTAACGAATCACTTTTATTCACATTATCAAGATTTATCTTTCTTTTTTTTTTTTTTTTTTTTTTTTTTAAATTGATCACCTTGTATGATTTATAGCTATTTATCATTTTGAATTCCACTAATTGTATGTTCATTTTACATTTTTTTTTTCATTGCTTTTCTTAGTAAATTTAACTTTTTGCATCGAAAGAAATCAAATTTACTTGTCAAAAAATGAATAAAAAATAAAATCAATTAGAAATTGAAATGAAAAAATATGCTTTTAAAATTCATTTTAAAAAATTAAAAAATTATGCCAATCATTGGAAAGAGGAAAATATAATTACAAAATTAATCGACGAAATTTAGAAAAAAAAAAAGAAAAAAAAAACATTTTAATGAGTTCGTTTCATTGCTTTGAAAAAGAAAAAGAAAATGTATGAATTTCACATGGATACATGCGCGAAAATGCTCCATCATTTCTTTCCAGTAGCATGTTTGAATTCAATTTAAATAAAATTTTTTAGCTTAAAATAATCATTTGGGTGATAATTTCATTATTAATAATTAATTCGATGATAATTTCGCCGTTATGATAAAATATTTAATAAAAATGTGTAAAATAATTTTTATTTTAGCAAAATATGCTGCAGTTATTGACTTATTTTTTCTTTCTATCTTTATTTTTTTTTTCCATAATTAAAAAAAAAAGCATTTTGGCCAGTATGCATTTACATTACATTTACATATAAGTGTTTGCAGTATATCATTTATAAAACTCTTAACTTTTTTTTTTGTAATTTGATAATTTGAATTTCCTAGTTTCATTTTCTTCATTTGCATCAATTTTTCCAATATGTTTTATTTTTAGAGCTCAAAAATCCTTCGACCGGTCTAATTGCTTTGATAATTAAAAGAGAAAAAAAGAAAAATTGAAATTACTTTTCTATCTCAGTAGGCTCATTTATGGGGGATGACTAGTCTAGAAACATTTCAACTTTGTTTTTCTTCTGCTCATTTTAGCCTCAGATTATTTTGCATTTAGAAATTGCTGTTTTATATATTTCCTCCTTCACAGGTGTTGAAATCATCGATCTATCTCATAATTTTTTTTTTTTTCCGGTTTTTATTAAATCTTTCTTTCCTATTAAACATCTTCCCCAATTAGCATAAAATTATTCGATTATATTAATTCAAAAAATTTTTAAAAAAGTTGAAAAAGAGTCAGAAGAAAATAAAAAAACAAAATTTTAAAAAGGAAAAATCAATATTTCTAAAATTCTATTCTCTCATCAGTACATTTTTACCGCAATTTCTTCCGTTTTCTGAGATATTTATAAAAAATAAGAAACTGTACTTATAGGGAAGTTTCTTTAACATCTTTCCCTTTTTTTGTGTTCTTCAATTCTCTTAAATACCACGGGAATTCCGGTTTTTTTTTTCCCCTTCTCTTCCTCTCTCAGAGTTTATTTGTTTTTTTTTTCCTTTTTTTTTTTTTTCTTTGTTAAATAAAAATTGTCTCAAATTGATATTCCTATTGATTTCGTCTTTTTCTTCCAACTCCAAAAATAAATAATTTTTAGCAAAATTTTTTTTTGAAAATGATAAAATTAGAAAATAAAAAATACAGGAATGAAATGAGTAAAGTTGTAGGACATTTGCATATGACGGAAAATACCGGTCTGGATAATGAAAAAATTTCCAAATATACACCGAAAGTATTTGTTAAATATTTTCAAATGAAAAAATTCTAATATTTATATTAAATTTTATTATTATCATTGTTATTTATTTATTTATTTTTGAAATGATTGCTGTTTATACTGTGGAAAAAGTTGTCATTTACATGCATTCTATTCAAATATCCCATTTTAATTTTATGCAAATAAGTTTTTCATTAAAAAAAAATGAAAGTTTATTATCATTTGAGAAAAAGTTCTCTAATTGGTTTGCTCTTCAAAATTTTATATTCATTTATATCATTTGTAAAAATTCTCTCTCCTTTTGTTCTATCTTTTTTTTTTTTTTTTAAATCACCAGCATGAATTAATAAATCAATAATGGTAATATGTTAATTTGAATTATCAGTCTCAAAAAGATAAAAAAAAAAATTAGAAAATTATTGAATTTCAAAATTTTCCCGACATTTTATTTCTAACAAAAAGTTTTTCCTTTCTTCTTTTTTAAAGAGTATTTAACTGATGATGAAACAAGCGCAAACGGGATTGATGAGGGAGGAATGGGAAAAAATGATTCAATAGACAATCAATTAATCATTCTTATCATTATCATCTTTATCAGTATTTCTCGTCAATAATGTTGTTGCACTGTTGTTTACACCAGAAACAAAAAAAAAAGTTGTGCAAAGAAGAAAAAAATTGGGACAAGGAAATATCGGGAATTGCGACTCAGTGAAATGACGTGGATGGAAAAGAGAAGCAAGGAGAGAGAGAGAGAGAGAGATGGATAAGTGATAAGAGAAATAGGCCTGTGTAATAATATCAGATATCAGTAAGATTGAGCAAAAAAAAAAAAATTTATCACTGATAAATCTTTCTTTTCTTTTTTAATATGAAAGACATTAGTAATTTGTTCCCTTTTTAATCTATAAAAATATAATTGAACCATTGTATTTGTAGAAGAGAGAAAAGTTCTTCGTACAAGGTAATGATAATTACTTTATCACTGTCTGGAAAGTATTTTCTTTTTCAGTCTATTTCTTTGCGGTTAATTTATCAAATGAAAATATCAGTCTGATGTGATCATATCACTGAGATTTTCGATTTTTGATTTTTGTTAGATTTTCACTGTAGCAGTTAATTACTCCTTTCATCGCTCCTTCTTCCCTCCCTCCCTCTCTCTCTCTCTCTCTCTCTCTCTCTCAGTTGCATCAATGAATTTTGATTGAATTGTTAAAATTTATTGAGCAAACGTAAAGTACTTCTAATGAAGTTATTTCGTTTTATTCTCTGTTTGTTTTTTTTTTTTTTTGGGTCGACTTGTTGTTTTTCGGCAAATTAAACTCTTTTCCACAATTTTCGTTTTTAAACTTCTGAAAAACAAAAAAAAAAAAAAGTCACATGATATGAGACATGCAGGAAATGCACGCATATGCGAAATATGCACGTCTGCACATGCATACCCTTGGGTACACTCAAAAACACGTGTACACGCAAACACATATCATGTTCACTTATGAACACGTGTACAGACACACACACACCGTTTGCTCTTAAAACGTATACGCGCAGAAGCATATACGATATATGCACATCTGTTGCACCAATATATTCACTACACGTACACGTATATGACGTGTTTACGCATAAACGCACGTGCATGAAGATGTGCTGTTCAAGTGAATATTATTTTTTTTAAATTTGTTAAATTTATGGAACAGTTGGATAGCTTCATAATTGGATTATGTTTTTTTTTCTTAATTGAAGGAAGAAAGTTTTTAAATTTAATAATGTTGTTATCAGTTAATTGAAATTTGTCAAGTAGGAAAAGTTGTACATGTTATTGTAATGTATAAATTTGCAGTAAAAAGGTGCAAAATTGAAACTTCAATAATGAGAAGTATTTTTATTCAATTTCATATTCTTAATACAATTAATTTAATTTCGGACTTAATTTTGAACTAATTCAATTAAAAGACAGCTTGAGAGATTTTGAATGTGAGGAAAGTGTTAATTATGAATTATCACTTCTCCAGTTTTTTATTTCTCCATTTGAAGTTTTCAAAATTTAGCTTTTTGATCGAGATTGTTATCATTTTATCAAAAAATACATATATTTGTTGGTGATAACTGGAATGGTCTTTTTCTTCTTGGGATATTGCATTTTGCATTACCTTGTTTTCAAGACAGTTTTGATTTTCCCAAATATTTTTCAACTTTTTTTTTTCCTATCCTCTTTTCACCTCTCTCTCTTTCTCTCTCTCTCTCTCCCTCTCGCTCTCCTTCTCTGCTATTTGATGTTATTTCACGTTATGTTTTGAAAGTCAATAAGTCCTCCTGTTTGTTGACTCTCCCGTAATGACAAGTCTTATTGCCTACCATAGCCTTTCCGTCACATTCACCGTAGCTAGACACGTGGAAGCAGTGCCTGCCACGCATGCTGGTTAGATGCCTCTTGGCTAGGCACGTGGAAGCAGTGCCTGCCACGCATGCTGGTTAGATGCCTCTTGGCTAGGCACGTGGAAGCAGTGCCTGCCACGCATGCTGGTTAGATGCCTCTTGGCTAGGCACGTGGAAGCAGTGCCTGCCACGCATGCTGGTTAGATGCCTCTTGGCTAGGCACGTGGAAGCAGTGCCTGCCACGCATGCTGGTTAGATGCCTCTTGGCTAGGCACGTGGAAGCAGTGCCTGCCACGCATGCTGGTTAGATGCCTCTTGGCTAGGCACGTGGAAGCAGTGCCTGCCACGCATGCTGGTTAGATGCCTCTTGGCTAGGCACGTGGAAGCAGTGCCTGCCACGCATGCTGGTTAGATGCCTCTTGGCTAGGCACGTGGAAGTAGTGCCTGCCACGCATGTTGGTTAGATGCCTCTTGGCTAAGCACGTGGAAGTAGTGTCTGCCACGCATTTCCATCAGATTCCCTTCCAAATCTTTTTTTGTTTTGTTCAAGTTTATACGAAACGTTTTAGGCTATTAGAAACACAAAATCACTATATCGTGCTACAATTTAAAGCAAACTTTAAGGACAGACTGTTTTATATTCATTCCAGCAATTACAAAAAGAAATATGACTGCTACTGAATCACCGGGACGTTTGGTATATTATCGTGTCCTGGATGTAAATCATGCTGGAATTTCGGAGGTTCTTCCAGGCTCTTTGTACATCAGCGGAATCTGTGCCCTAAGAGCATCAGTAATTGAGGAGTACGGTATTACGCTGATTATCAATGCGACTAGTGAGGTATGATAATATCCAAACGAAAAAGGGAAGAATCCAATATTTTTATACACCGAATTTGCCATATCTTATCAGAATTTGAATTTATAAAAATGAAAAATAACTTTTTTTTTTTTTGATTTTTAATTAATCTGAAATATCGTACCGGGAAAGAATTGGAAATTAATTACCGTATGACTAATAACATTTCAGAATTTCTTTGCTTATTTCATGCTTTTTACACTGGAGTAAATATTTTGGAATTGAACCAAACTGAAGTTTGAATTTAAATTTTGAATTTATTCCTTTTAACGGAATTTTGAGCGAAAAAAAAAGAAAGGAAAAGGAAAAAAATAAAAATAAAAACTCCCGTGTGATTTTTTTTCACTTATTGTCTAAGCTTTTTTCACACTTTTTTCTTTTCTTTTTTTTTTGAACCTCTCACCTTTTTAAAGATTTTAAATACGGAAAAAAAAAACTGAGCTCTCTCTTTCTTCATTGCCTCTTGCCCTCTCATATGCTTTTTTTTTGAATTTTTAATTTTTTTTTTTATTCATTTGATTTGATAAATTGATTAGGATAATGGTTACAGTGGTATGTATATATTTGTACACGTACGAGCCTTTCCCCCACCTGAAAATGGCTACTTCTGCGAATAGGAGTACCACACATACGATTGATTTCACTGGAAATACACCTCTTGTTCCTGATTTTATGGTACCAGTATTCAACTTTCAAACAGGAACAATTACACATCCTAAACGGGTTTTTTTAAATTCGTTTTTTTCTCTTTCTTTAAAAAAAAAAAAAAAAAAAAAAAAAAAAAAAAGGATTCAGGATTTAAAGGAAATTTTAAAAAGAAAGAAGAGAAAAAAGCAAAATTTTACTCCATAGATATAATTTTTTTCTTTTTTTCTCTTTTTTTTTTTTTTCTTTTTTTTTCTTGACTGATACCTGATACTATATCACTGTGAGCATTTTGTTCGGAGTAGCTGGAGGGTTAAATAGATGGCAATGAAAATTGAGCTTATCATTTCATCTTCCTTACTAGTTTAACGAATAAGAAAGAACTGATTATGTTTTTTTTTTTTTAAAAAAAAACTCTTTCTTTTTAGGTGCCTAATTCGGCTTCATTAGGTAAATTACCGAGAATCAAACTTTGGCTAGATGACACACAAGATTCATGGGCTCTATCTTACATGGATTTTGTTTGCAATAAGGTTTGTTGTTCATTCTATTTAATTTTTGCAGAAAAAAAAAAAACTTAAAATTAATGTTTTTTTTTTGTTTACTTGAATGTAGAGAAAGAAGTATTAGGAATTCTGAAAATAATTTTTCTTTCTTTTTTTTTATTTGAGATACTGAAAGTGATAACTCGAGGTGGCAAAGTTCTCATTCATTCGGTACAAGGTGTATCACGTTGCGCAACAATCTGTCTTGCTTTTCTTACTAAGTATAAATTTAAAACGTTACGTGATGCATACATGTATTTGGCTTCTGTACGACCAAAAGTTCAGCCAAATATTGGCTTCTGGCGACAGCTTATTTCTTTTGAACAGGTACGAAGTAAAAAAAAAAAAAGAAAAGAAAATGTGAAAATAAATTTCTTAAACTTAAATTGGATAAAAAAAAAGAATTGAATTCTTTTTCTTAAAAATTCCGGACAATATTATAATGAATTATATGTTATAAACTTATTTCAGTGTAAAATTTACCATTTATTTCATCATTCAAAGCTTAATTATTCCCTTAAAGTTCATTTCTTTATTAACCATCTATAATTTGTCCATTCATTTAATCATTTAAAACTTTATTTTTTTTCCATTAGTTAAAGATTAAAAAAATATTTCAGGATTTGAAGCAAAGTAATGGCTCAGTGAAGATTGTACGGAATCAAAATGATCCATCCATTTTGGTGCCGGATGTATATGAAAAATTTTTTCTACGCAATAGAAAAAAACTACAACATACTGGAAATATCAATGGAATACTGGAAGAAGACGATAATGAAGCATTATTACAGAAGCAACTCTCGATTCAAACATCATCACAGAAGGAACTCTCGACTGATTGCAATAATCAGAAAACTACCAATGAGGAGCAACAATTATGTGAGACAGTGTCATTATCAGTTGTAGAAAACGGAATGATTAACACAGAAAGCAGTAATGAAACGGTTCAAGATGCTAGCAGGAATTCAGCTAGATCGAAGGCAGCATTACTATCAGATCGAAAATCAAGCACATACAGACGGAAATCTTCGTTAAAAAAGAAATTTCAACCAGTCTTAGAGCCTCTTATTGAAGTTGTATGAAGTAATTGCTTCATTTGCATTCTGGATAAGATATTCTGGGACTATTAATTACATGGATTTATTGTTGGAGACAAGTAGCTCTTTTTTTTCGTAATTAATTTATGAGAGAATTAATTAAACTATTTCAAATTTCATTCACTCTTCCCTCCCCTTCTCCTTCCATGGTGTATTTTTATGCTTACTGTAATTATTTTCCATTATAGTAAATTGTATGATTATTTAACTAATCCATTTTAAGCAACCAAAAATACGGTCAGTGTCATTATGTTCAGTGTATTTGTTTTATTCAGCAAACCTTAATAAGCTGCCCTTTTTTATCAAAAAATCAATATTTCTTTCAAATTTTTTCATAAAAAGAAATTTACTTGTAAAATAAATTATTGCCACATGCAGATAGCTTACTGTTTGGTTCTTTTGTTTTTGTTTGTTTGTTTGTTTATGACCTTATTTCAAGTTTTATTTATCTAAATTTATTTTCTTTGTCGTCTGATTTCTCGTTCTTCATTTCTCTTAAATTGCAATCTAAAGCGGCTAAAACATTAGTGATTCGAACAGTTGTTAATTTTTCAATTTCACCTTATAAAAAATTATTTGCTTTTCTCATTTCTTCATTGAAATAGTTTCTTCAATCTTTCTCGTCAAAAGAAAAAAAAAGAAGTTTAACAGGAAATTTCAACTATTTTTTGGCAAAAAAAGAACAAAAATAAGGAATTTCCTTTTTTTTTTTCCCACTGAATGTCATTGTATGTCTTTTTCGTTTTGGTTCAAACGAAATTTTAGGAGCAAATTTTGCAGTACTTAAAAACTTTAATGGGGCTATATTTTGGTTCAGTGTAATTAAAGTTTTTTAATTTATTATATCGCACACACATACACACGCACATACATATATATATATATACATACATGCATATATACACATATAGAGCGTGCTTATCATACGGTAGCTTACAGAACGATAAGGTTGATACAGTAAGATAGGAAATATGGATAAGGATAAAATGTATAATTTTGTTTACTTTAAGCATACATCTCCTAACTTTCTTTGCAGTATCTCATTAAAAATTGAAGTAAAAGTAATAAGGATTTTTGTTTAGACAATTAAGTACTTCAAATTTGCTCCTTATTTTTTCTTTCATCGTTGGTCTGTGACTTTTTATAATAAAATCTATAAATTAGCACTTGTGACCTTTAATTTTGCATCTCATTTCTATTCAAGGAATTGTTTGTCGTGTTGCTGTTGATGTCTGTTCCCCCTGATTGTTTCTCTTTTATTTTTTAGTGTTGCATATGTCGCATAATCTCAAAAGTTTTTCCATTTTTTATTGTCATCAGATGTATTTTCGTTTTTTTGTAGAGCAAATTTTTTTGGACGCTATGCTAAAATTCAAAATGAGAAATGTGAAAACTCCTGAGGTTTAGCATATTTTTTGTCCGAGAAATCAGGGGAAATTGTAAAAAAAAAAAAAAAATTAGCAATTGCTGTATCAGCAGAAATAAATACTATCGCTACAATCACTATTATGATAACATAGCATAATTTGCAAGAAAACGAAATTAATTCCGCACTACTTTGTCTTGATGAATGACACTAATTTTTGCCTTAGATGGAGATGTAAATTTGTACTTATTCATTTCGTTCATAGAACTTGTAAACGTTTATAAAATGAAATATATTTGAATACTTTTGGAGCAAAATGCAAATTAGCTGTGAGGAAATGATAGCAGATAATAGGATCTGAAGGCTTTTTTTTCTCCAGCTTCACCTTATATCATGGCAATACGGTACTTCCTTTGCCGTGATAAGCTTTGATGTTTATCAGTTAGATAAAAGTGATAATTGCTTAACAAGTATTGCGTTAACATTTGACGCTTTTTTATCATCATTATAGTGATAATCTCTCGAACTCATTCTACTCTATCAATCATATAATTAACTTACGCCGTACAGTCAGAATAATTTTCCAACTATTTTACAGGTTCTTTTTTTTTGTAAGTGGAGGAAATTACTTCCAGGTGACTGTGCAAAATTGGATATTTGATCTAAGTTTACTTAGATTTGATTTTCGAACTTCATTTCTAGAAGTACTGAAATTTTCAGTGGTTTTTAATAAAAAAAACTGCCACAAAAATTCGAATTGTGACTCATTCAATCCACAAAAATTTATAATTTATTTGATACCATTTTATTTTCTTACATCGTTTCAGATATAAATTTTCAAAAGAAAAAGATTTCATATGATGCTATGCAGATCTCTTTACTAGAAAACCTCCTTTTGCTCTCTCCCTTTGTTTTATTCATTTTACTAACGAAATCGGCGAATTAATCAATTAGTTAATTAATTAATCATGATGGGGAACATTGCTGTTTTATTTTTTATGCAGATGAAAGAAAGAAAAAAGAAATCTAAATTTAGTTGCTGAAATTCCATGATATTACAACCTACAATTGATGAAAAATTTGTGATTCATGCAAACGATTGCATAAAAAGTTGATAAAAGATAAAGCAAAGGAAAAAAAACAAAGAAATAATCAAAGTGGATGTACATCGCTGTTATTATATTGCTTTTCTGATATCTGATTGATAAACCAAATCAGTTGATTATCGATTACCAAATAAGAAAATGATGAATTGGAAACTATCTCTTTGGAATGAATAACTCCTTTCTATTGTTGACTACTGTGCGCATATCCTGATGCCACAGTAGTGCCCCGTAAAAAATACCATATGATTTAAATCGAATAATGCTGTATAATAAAATGTAGCATAGATGAAGAAATTATACAGTAATAAATTTCAAATTTTATGTGAACTAAATTTAATATGATTCAAGTGGTTTACAGAAATGCTCTCTATGTTGATACAGTGTTGCTAATTGTTCATCATTATCAGTTCTTTCTTATTCTGTAGAATATTCATCATTGTGATTCCTCGTCGATTAATTAGCAACTTTTATATGACATTTTGTGTAATATCAGCTGGTAAAGGTAAGTAATACGGCACATTTGTCATCAGTATGTTATCTTTGATCTTCGACATTACACAGAATGTTTTGTAAAATTTACTAATTAATTATTAAGAATCGTTTGAAATTCATTATACCATATCATAGAGGGAAACATATTACAGCATATATTACATTCAACGTACTATAATCATATCAAATCAGACTTATCGTCAATATCTCATCTATAGCCGTACTGCATCGATACTTGTGAACAGGATACTGTGATATACAGTATGGATATGTGTTGGATTTCCACATACTGTATGCATTCATACCGTGTCCAATTGCTCACCAATATTTATCAGTATTTTACGACAGCTCGTTTGTAGAATAAATTTCATTCACTTATCTGCGGAGATGTATCGTATTCTATGGTATAATATTGTGAGCTATCGTAGTATCTCTTCGAAAGTGATATGTTGAAAGAAAAAGCATTAAAAAAAAATCTAGAATTTTTTAAAACGTTAAATCCTAAAAAAAAAAAAAAAAAAATCCAAGACCTAAAATTAGAATCTAAAGATCTAAATTTTCGAAGAAGTGTTACATACAAGGTTTGTAGAAAAGAAGGAAGTGTAATAGTTGTTTGGCGTATAAATAAAAAAAGTTCATAATTTTCTAAAAAAAAAATTAAAATAAATGATTTTGAAAAAAGGCAGATAAGAGAAGAAAGATCACTCAGAAAAAAAAAAAGACAGATTTTTATAATAATTCATTTGCTCCGAAAAAGAACGGAAGAAGGAACTTGACAAATAAATCAGAAATCGAAAAATTTCCAACAAACTTTTATCAATTTCCAATGTTTGGGATTACACTATTGCATAAGGAGATAGTTGAATTTGGTGATGATATCAGTTCATAGATGAATGTGTCACAGTATGCACATCGTGTTGGGCTTTCAGTATTTTTCTTTTGGTATTTTAGCTAATTTTTGTAATAGTTTTAAATCTAATTAACTAATGACTAGGAAATTATTTCAGTTTTTCAAGGAATGACAATTCTAAAAAAGTTCGAATCAAGTTCGGCCCGAGTGAAAGGTGAAAGTTTTCTGTTCTTTTAAACATTTTAACAGAAAAATAAAATAAATCTTTTTGACGTGAACTTTTATTGCATAGAGTACGAAGCAGTTGCTGAAACACTAGGGACTATTTTATCATGGTAACATCTGATTGGAATATTTTGATAATAATCCTTACTGTTGTTTGATCAAAGGTTAGAAGTTAGAAAGATCATATTCATCATTTTTTTTTTTTTCTTTTTGGTTTGCTGTTATCATTATTTTTTTTTTATATTATTTCTGTTTCTGCTTTCTTTTGTTTGGTGTTTCTGATTTTCAAAGTTTTAAATTTATTTTCGAAAAAATTCCAACTTATTTATTTCCTTTTTTCGGAATTTTTTTTAATTCACTTTTCAGATTCAGAATAGAAGTTTATATTGTTTCTTTTATAAGGAATACTTTTAGGAATTTCATTTCATCCTACTCGGCCATGGGTTCTGGCATCATTGCACAGTGGTGTTATTCAATTATGGGATTACCGAATGTGTGTTATGTTGGATAAATTTGATGAACATGATGGTCCAGTACGTGGTATCGCATTCCACAACCAGCAACCAATTTTTGTATCCGGTGGTGACGATTACAAAATTAAGGTATGGTTTTCTGGAAATGATGAGTTTCTTTTTTAAACTCAATTTTTCTTGAAGATAGAAATTCTTTGACCATTTCCTTGAAGTGAAGAAGCTTAAGGTTAGTTTTTGATAGTGAAATTTTTTTTCCTATAACATAAAAGAATTCATTTTTTCTTTTTGGATGTGTTGTTGTTAGAATGTTTCTATCACTTTTTTTATGTAGCAGCTACATTTTAGGTTTGGAATTATAAACAACGTCGCTGCATTTTTACTCTGCTTGGCCATCTTGATTATATTCGTACCACATTCTTCCACAGCAACTATCCGTGGATTATTAGTGCATCAGATGATCAAACAGTACGGATTTGGAATTGGCAGAGTCGTCATAGTATTGCCATTCTAACTGGTAAGGCTTATTATATTATTTCCGATTGTAGTTTAATACAGTGAGGATGTAAAAGGTAATCATTAAATCAGATATTTTTATCAAATTTTCCATAATCATTTTGAACAATGTATGTATACTGCGGTCAATAACCGTACTTTTCAAGGTCATAACCATTACGTGATGTGTGCACAGTTTCATCCAACGGAGGATTTGGTAGCTTCGGCTTCTTTGGACCAAACTGTACGGGTTTGGGATATATCTGGACTTAGGAAAAAGAATGTTTCGCCAGGAACTGGAAACGAAATGTCACGTGTACGTTCGGTGAGTGGCGTAGCTAGCAGTGACTTATTTGGGCAACCGGATGTTGTCGTAAAACATGTTCTGGAGGGACATGATAGAGGTATCTTTAAATCTTTAAATAATATCTTGTACCTCCACCGAAACAAATTTATCGATNGGCGTAGCTAGCAGTGACTTATTTGGGCAACCGGATGTTGTCGTAAAACATGTTTTGGAGGGACATGATAGAGGTATCTTTAAATCTTTAAATAATATCTTCTACCTCCACCGAAACAAATTTATCGATTATAAACTTTCATTGAATTATCTTCCTTACCGTACGGTTATTATGAAGAGATTCCGTTTTGATTTACATATTGATTTAAAACGTTTCTTTACTATCATAATAAAACGCAGTGCCGTAATCAAAATTGATTACCTTAGGATCTTTCCTACATTTATTTATCAGCTGTATGATCCAAATGAAGAAAGCTGTTGCTTTTTTTTTTTTTGAAGTGTGGTTGTCTTTTTTATCTACACAAAGAAAGAAAAAATTTAGGAGTTAACTGGGTTTCATTCCATCCAACAATGCCACTTTTGGTTTCCGGCGCTGATGACCGACAAGTAAAATTATGGCGTTATAATGAAAGCAAAGCCTGGGAAGTCAGTTGATTTATTTGTGTTATATTTAAGAATGATTCGTGTTTTAAGCTCAAAAACTTGTCAAAAGCCGAGAAGGTTTTGACTTATTTTTGTCATGTTTTTGAAGGTTGATTCATGCCGCGGACATTATAATAACGTATCCTCGGTACTATTTCATCCAAAAGCAGAATTGATACTGAGTAATTCCGAAGACAAAAGTATTCGTGTTTGGGATATGCAGAAACGAACATGCTTGCATACATTCAGGTAAACTCCAAAAAGGCAGCTTATTTCAGTTTAGTTCATCAAAAATGATATTTTTCGAAAATTTCCGGCGGTTTGTTCTAATTTGAATATGATAATCCTTCCTTTTATTTCTACTGCTGTAAATTGCAGACATGATAATGATCGTTTCTGGGTTTTGGCTACCCATCCAACACTGAATATGTTCGCAGCAGGTCACGATAGTGGAATGATGGTGTTCAAAATTGAGCGTGAACGCCCAGCATTTTGTGTACATGAAAATCTGGTATTTTACGTAAAGGATCGTCAGTTGAGACGTTTGGACTTAACTAATAAGTTGGTATTCAAAAAAAGAGATCTTATAGAGCTACTTGCTATGTTGAAAAATATCATTGCACATATGAAATATGTATGAATTATTTTCATTAAATGCAATAAAAATAATAGAAAGATATGCTGGGAGTATTGAAAAATTAACGTAAAGATATCTTAGAAATTAAAATTTGCAAAGTTCAAAACTTTGAGGAAAATAAGTTGATTCATCCGAATAATTTTCAGTAAGGATGTAGCCTTAGTGCAGCTTCGTAGTAGTAAGCTTATGCAACCTTATTATTCACTGCATTACAATCCTGCTGAAAATTCATTTCTTTTGATTACACGTTCGCCGATGCTTGAATATTGTACATATGATATGTATAAGGTAAATATTATCATTAATCTTATTTCGCTTAATTTTATTTTATCTAATTACTGCTCTTGGCATTTATAGTCACCATTATTATTACATACAGGGACTCAGCGTTGTTGTCTGCAGTCCTTTTCTTACATGCCTTATTTCTAGCTAACAAGCTGCTTGTTTGTGTTATCATTTAAATCAAAAATAATTGAACTAGACAAGGAATTCGAGTTGCAGGTATCGAAGGAAGCAGGTAATGGCAGCAGTGAAGCTCCGGAAGGGAAGCGTTCACCAGGTGTGGCTGCTGTCTGGGTAGCACGCAATCGTTTCGCTGTTCTAGACAAAAATCAACAGGTTTGTAAAGAACCGTTTGAAAAGTAAAATTAAATTTGTTTTTTTCTTGCGTTTTTTCTTTTTTTTTAAAGAAAGCGTATCTTTTAAGATTACCATTCGGGATTTGTCAAATCGTGAAAATCGAAAAATCGAACAAAATATCCCGGTCGATGATATTTTCTATGCTGGAACTGGGCTTTTGTTTCTGAGAAATAATGAAGGTATTCAGCTATTTGATATCCAGCAAAAACGTACTTTGGCATCAGTTAAAGTTCCCAAGGTTGGTCAAGATTTAATTCTCGATATGTGCATTGAAAATAGACAAAATACAAGATTGCATAGTTAGGGTAGCTTTCAGTCACTTTCATTATGCATTTCGTGATAAATCACTAATCAAATAATTTTCTGGATTTCAGTTTATTTGTTGGTTGCTTTTATCTCATTTAATTCGCTACATATCATAACTTAACCACCCGGTCAAGTCTGTTTTGTTGAATGAGCGCACTTTATTGTTTCATCTTTTAATTTCAGGTAAAATACGTGATTTGGTCGAAGAATTTAGAGTATGCGGCGTTACTAAGCAAACATACTCTAACTTTAGTATCACGTAAATTACAAGTAAGTTGTTGATGCTTTTGCTCCATATTATTTCAAAATTTGTATAATTTTCAAAAACTTAGTACTGGATGGTATACTTCAAGGTTATGAAATCACTTCCTATGCATAGCTACGTTGATGGCTTTCCTATGCATAACAAAAAGCTTTTACTTCTTTGCTTAATTAATTGTAGTTATTACTTTCAGATTTTATGCACTGTACAAGAGTCAACCCGTGTAAAGAGTGGTGCTTGGGAAGAAGAAGGTGTTTTCCTTTATACCACAAGTAATCATATCAAATATGCACTGGCAGTAGGTGATCATGGTATAATTAGAACGCTGGATGTACCAGTATATGTACTTGCTGTTCGCGGTGAAAACTTGTACTGTTTAAATCGGTGCGGGGTTTTTTTTTTCTTTTAAATTTTTTGGAAGGTTTGGCAAAGAAGGAGGTAATTGCTTATGTCTTCCTTGATGTGGCCGTTTTTCATAAGGTTTACTTTCTTGAAAAAGATCATTTAGCTAAGAAAGCGTTTATGAAGAACAAATAAAAAAGAGCAGGATGGAAAAATTTGGACTATGTGAGCACATAATTATACAACAGACTCAAAAAGTTTTGTTTTCCAGTGAAGCGGCTCCAGTTGAAGTGCCTATTGATCCCACGGAGTATCGCTTCAAACTAGCGCTGATAAATCGTCGTTATGATGAGGTTTCTGAGGCACTGGCCACTTTAAAAGAAAGCATAAAAATCTGGTGAAAGTACTTGGAAAAATACATTTTATATACGGAAAAGTTTTGTAATTACATTCTGCATTCAGGCTCTAGTTTTTCTCTCATTTCTTTATTACAGGTGTTAAATATGGTACGGTCAGCGAATCTGGTTGGTCAATCAATTATCGCATATTTGCAAAAGAAGGGTTATCCAGAAGTTGCTCTACATTTTGTGAAAGACGAAAAAACACGATTTGGTTTGGCACTCGAATGTGGTAACCTTGAGGTGAGAAATTGAAATTAGTTTCGATTTCACGGAAAATCCCAAAGTGCAACAACTGAAATAAAAAAAGGAGGGGACAAAACTAAAGGCTAACTGCATTTTCGATTACCTGCTGGTTATAATATTTAAATGATTGCTTGACTATTCTTTCATTTAGGTTGCTCTTGAATCAGCAAAAGTCCTTGATGATAAGGCAGTTTGGCAAGCTCTAGGTGAGGCTGCCTTGATGCAGGGTAATCATCAGGTAATTAAGAATTTCGCATTAACTAAGTTTAACTTTTCTAATTAAGAAATTTTATTTGGTCTGAAGTTACCATTAAGAGAAGCGAAAACATCTGGTTGAGAAATTTTGATAGTTTGAAAAATCGGTCATTGACTCCATCTTCATTCTGTATAGATTGTCGAAATGGCATATCAACGTACAAAAGACTTTGAAAAACTTTCATTCTTATATTTGATCACGGGAAATATGGAGAAACTGCAAAAAATGATGAAAATTGCACAAATTCGCAAGGTACGTGGACCGTAACTTATTTAGATTGAAAATAAAAGATATAATTCTTACTTTTATCCAGCAAATAATTGAAAATTTTGATTTTGTTCAGAACTGCGGAGTTTTTTTTTAAATGGATTTTATGTCTTATTTTTTTCTAATGCTAGACATTTTTTGCAAACTCAAACCAGCAGATTATGATTGTTACTTGATAACATTACTCAAAATTTGAATGGGATTTAAATGGATCGTGAAATTGTTTGAGATAATATTCAATTTTAGCTTGTTGATTCATTACGGGGGTTCATTTTTTTCTGTTGAGCTGAATTGACCTTAAAATGAATTATTTCAAGGATATAAATGGACACTATCAAACCGCACTTCTTCTCGGTGATATTGGCGAACGTATTAGAAGTATGATTCATTACCTTTCTCAGTCGTAAAAAATATATTTTGCAAGTTTTATCGAAATTTTCACAAAAACCTATTTTTTATTCGCATTCTGAAAACTGGTTTCAGTTTTGAAAGAAGTTGGTCAAATTTCGTTAGCATATTTGACTGCAGCAACGCATGGATTCAAAGACGAAGCTGAACAGTTGAAAGAAGAGCTGTTAGCAAAGGGACAAAACTTGCCTCCTGTAGATCCGAATGCTCGCTTGCTGATTCCACCACCACCTATAAAACAGGTAAATATAAAATTCCGTATAAAATTACATTATACCAAGTTTCTTTTTTTTTTTTTGTTTTCTGTATCATCCGATAATTTATATTTCAAGATGGAAGATAATTGGCCGTTATTAACAATGTCACGTGGTCCGTTTGATGCGCATTTTGTCGTAGGAGGTGGAGCGAATGTTGGCGGTAAAGGATCCCGATCAACTGCTGCATTTGCACATACCGATGAGGACGCTGAAGTGGTAAAATGTGTTTCTGGTGTTTGACTTTATATAATTGACTGTGTGGGTAAAAATTTGGTACCTTGGAGTTTTATAATGAAAGCTTGATGTGGTTTGCAATATTCTATTACATCATGTTCTTTCAAAAGGAAAAAATTTTCTTTTTTGTCCTCTCAAAATTAGTTGATTTTTAGGCTGGTGATGCTTGGGGTGGTGACGATTTAATGTTAGACGAAGATGGCAATCCTGATATCGACGAAGATGAAATGCATAGCGTTGCAAGCGAAAAAGAGGATAAAGAAGGTGGTTGGGACGTAAGTTGCTATTTTTTTTCTTCAATATATATTGAAATTAGGGATAGAAAAAAAATGTAATTGTTGAATAGACTTGTATTCATGTTTACTTATATTTTCAAAAATGACTTTTTTTTTCGATTTTAATGTAATTGTCATTCCATGCATTCCAGAAGTCTATTATAGGAGATTGAAATTAGAAATGATTTAAGAAAGGAGGATTTAAATGCAGTTATGTATTCCATCTCATCATATGTCAGTGGTATCAGTGGTACCGTCGTCACTATCAGTGTTAAAACTTGAATACTCTTGATCACAAAGATGTTTGAAATTGGTCATAATTAAAAATTCCAGGTGGATGACGACTTAGCTCTCCCAGCAGATGTTGAAGTTAAAAGTGGAGGCGATGATGAGGATAGTTTTTATACGGCACCGTCACGTGGGCAGCCTCCTTCAGTATATTGGCCAAACAATTCCAAGTACTGGTGAAAAGTCAAATTTTTCTACAGGATTTACTAAAATCCAAAGAAAAAGAAAATTTCGTTGCTTTTTTGAAGTGTGCTGCGGCAGTACGTCGAAAAACTGGATTAAATGTCTGGATGATTCCAAGATTTCCATTTTCTGCTCTGTTTTATCAGCGTTCTCTCATGAAGTGTTTAAGCAGTAACTTAACGTTCCCTATGGTATAATTCTTTTTTAGGCTGTGATTTCTAGAGTTGATCAAAATATTTATCGATAACATTTTCAGACTGGTTGCGGATCACGTTGCTTCAGGTGCTTTTGATAGTGCTGCGCGTTTACTGCGTGATCAGCTTGGTATTACACGCATTGAGCCATTCAAACAGCTTTTCTTGACGACGTATGCAAGGTCAGTTTGGAAATATATTGGTGTTGTCTAACTGATTTCTTTTCTTGTTGTTGCTCAGTTTATCCACACATTTATAACAAAAACGTATTCTTGAAAAATACACATTTCTGAAACCTTATAACAAATATTTCAGATCACGTGCTGCTTACGAAGGTATGCCAAGTGCTGGTCCAAACTTCGTTTATCGTTTACGTAACTGGCAAGATGGTGGTGGTCGAAGTGGATTACCTGCTGTTGGCATACATCTTGGCGATTTAGCCGCACGTTTGCAAACTTGTTATCATCTTACAACTAGCGGTAAATTCAGCGAAGCCGTTGAAAAGTTGCGTCAGCTGTTGTTATCTGTTCCGCTGCTGGTTGTCGATTCGAAACAAGAAGTTCCAATTTACTTATTCTTATTTATATTGTAGTTGCAAAAAATGTCATTTATGTTTCCTGGGCTTCAAATATCACTTTTTTTTTCTTTTTTTTTTTTTAATCAACATAATAGTTATTTCATACGTTATTTGCGAAATGTGAAAAACTCAATTTTTAATCAAAAAAGTAAAAGTTTTTCCTTTTCTGTTGTAACGGAAAGGCTTCTTTTTAGTTTGGTATTTTGACATATGAATTTTTTATACACTGATTCTTAATATTTTCACAGAAAATCTGTTCACGGTTTCTTGCAGATGGCAGAGGCGAAACAACTGATTGATATTTGCCGTGAGTATCTGGTAGGTCTACTGCTGGAAATTGCACGGAAAGAGTTACCAAAAACAGTTGAGAATGCGAAAAGAAATGCGGAAATGGCTGCATACTTCACTCATTGCCAGCTTCAGCCGGTATTCTCTTCTATGTGTGAACTTACGTTAAATGATGGTTAAAATGTTAAAATTTAAGAAAAAGTAAATAGGTACTCTAAGTGAACAAAATCGGCTGTTGTTAGATGAAAAGGTATCATTTCATGAAACGAAATTTTCATAGAATATTGGAATAATGGGGAATACTTTCACATTCGCTGCAGTGTTAAAGGTTAACTATTGAAACGAACCGGTTTGTATTATAGCAGCTTTTGCCAACAAGTAATACTCTCATGGATTTCTCTTTCATTGGAATATGTTGAAGTGTATAGATTGAAACTTTCCTCTCAGGTTCATCAAATATTAACACTTCGAACAGCAGTGAATTTGTTTTTCAAACTGAAGCAAATGAAAACTTGTGGGTCGTTCTGCAAACGTTTATTGGAATTGGGTAAGCTGCTAACAATTCTCTAAAAGTTGCTCCCCCAGCTTCGTAATTTTGTGATTTTTTTTTTTAAATCGATAACTTTTGTCTTTTGCAGGACCGAAAGCAGAAGTTGCTGCACAAATACGGAAAGTATTAACGGTTGTTGAGAAAGAGCCAAATGATTCACATGAGGTTTTTCTTAATTTGAAAAAACTTTCTGTAACTAATTTCACTGTTCTGTGACATTTTTTTGAACTTGAATTTACACGTTGATGATAATTTACAGGTTAGGGCTTCCATACAATTTTTTTTTTGGCATTTAATGTATCAAACTTGTTATTTGCAGCTATTATATGATGAACATAATCCATTTGTTATTTGTTCGAGAAAATTCCTACCTTTATATCGTGGAAAGCCTCAGGTTGATATTTTAGAAATGAAAATTATGATGCAAATTTAATTTATCTGCTTTTGTTATTTACTTTCTTTACAAAATAAATGATTTTACGGAAGATGATAGGTTTCTTTTGAGGAAGCATAAGTTTAACAAAGACTTTTTTGAATCACATTTGGAAATGCATATTCAAGAAAACTTAAGCAGCACAAGTTCATCAGCAAAAAATGACTTACATGAATATTGTTAACTTTTTTTTTAAAGATAAGTAATAAAGTCATTCGTCTCCTTAGCTTCTCAATACTTTTAGGTGAAATGTCCGTTTTGTTGCGCATCATATTCACCCGAAATCGCCGGCGAAATATGCGACGTTTGTCAAGTAGCTGAAGTAGGTTGTGATGCAATTGGTTTGAAAATTAGCACTGTTCAAAGCGGGCGGTAAAAGCTAGATCTTTCATTATTTTTATGGTAATTTTCTCATATTTTGCTCCTTTCAAATGTTAACCATCTAACGGCTGGATTCATGAAAAATTGAAATTAATTTGGGATTTTCACTAAGTTTTAATCACAGTTGATGGATTTTTGAATCATATTTATTACTTTGTTGTTTGTTTGTCACATTTAATATCATTCTGTGATATGCAGCCTTTTCTTTTGGATTAGTTTCTTTCTCTTTTTTTTTTTTTGCAGTGCAGTTTTTCCTGATGCATGCGGAAAATCATCCGTACAAAAATTTTAGAAAATTAGTTGCTGAAAAATTATTCATTCTTCCTTTCGAACCTTTTCTTCCATCTATACGTAATAAAAAATTCTTTAATTCATATTTTTTCTACGTACAAGCGCGTTTTTTATTATTAAAAAAGCCAAGAAAAACTGAATTAAATAATCAGGTCTATTCGATTTCAAAAAGAAAAGCATCATAATTATGTATATGCAAATTTTTCTCACGCGATATAGGAGCAGTATCAGCCATGATTTGGAAGGGAATGTACAAATGAATATATGATATTAATATTAATATTGAATTATTAAAGAAAATATTAAGGATAAAGCATAAATATATATAAAATATTCATGTAAGTTTCTCTATCCCTTATGATCGATCACTGGATAAACTGATACAGTATTTAACTATTTAACTAGCAGTTAACATAGACAATGTCGAGCGGTGAGAGCCTTTTTAGTACATTTAATCCGAATAGTGAAATATTCCAATATGTCGTTCCGTGATTTTTACAAATGTTTCTTTGATTTTATTGAAAACCTTAAGTGATGAATTCGTAATACTAGCAGTAGAAATTTCATATTTGACTGCAAAAAGGCTGCAGAGGTAATAATAAAAACATAACTGTTCAAGAAAATGAAGTTGAGAAGTTTTACAATGTTTATTAATTCATATTATTTGCGTTTTTCATGTAAAATCATATCACTTTAAACAAACAATCACCCGTATGCGTCCATTGATTATTACATAAATGACTGTGATGATGTTTAGTAAATATATAATAGCTTTCGAAAAATAGTCGCAACTACTGCTGCTTATTACCACTAATAAATTATATTTTATTGGAATTGAAAGCCTTTAAATAAGTTTGAGAGGAACGAAAAGTAAGTTATATTTTGTTTGACAACGAACCCAAGTGTACGACAGCAGTCACGGCAAACATATTCGTTTCGACAAATGAATGATAATTTTCTCTTTTTTCTTGATTATTTTTCAAACATTTGAAATATTATTGGTAATGTTTAATTAAGAACAATAGTTTTAAGAATTATGAATAAATTTAATTAAAAACTATGATTCTTAATTTAAAAAAAAAAAAAAGCGCTATAATCAAACGAAAACATTTTTATTGTATTTGTTCATAAAGGAAGACATGTTATTCACTTACAGTTATTATTTTTTTTTTATTGTAAAATATTTACATTTCTATTCTTCAAGGATGGGAAAATGAAATACATTTACCATTCAAGTTACTAATTCATTCTTCTTATCTGTGGAAGATCTAAGCAATCCAGTGTAATGGGGAAATTAGTCGTGTACCAATTACTAGCTAGACCAATCTGTGTTATCTCAAATATACGAAGGTCACTCAATCATGTAATTGCAATTCAAAAATAAATGAATAAAAACTTCCAATATTTTATAGCATCAGAAGTGCTTTTCATATTCATTCTGAAAAGATAAAAAGAAAGAAACGACTAATGATTTTCTCAAAATTATGGGGGAGATTTCAAAATTTCTATAAAATTTATCATTTCAAAAGGGAGAGATGATTTGCAACGGAAGAGGAACAAATATACTGAAATGATAATAGTTCAAGTGAGAAATTCATTTACAGAATCTTGCTATCGTTTAATCTGTCAATGTCGCTTATGGTTTTAGGTAATAGTTGCTTGTAATTACTAGCAATAATTTCGGAGGTTTAATTAATTAATTAATGTTTCGAAAGAAGTCATGTTGACTGATCATTGCAGTAATTGAGGTAGATAAATCGATTCAGAATGTCTCTAAAAATTGTTAACTCTATTCTAAGTAGCATTCTTTCTAATTTTAGCCGATTTATTGAATTAATTTATGAATACTTGAAATTAAATAATTGTCAAATTTTCAAATAACTAGCAAGGGCTCTTACGCAACAAATAGTTAATGAATGGAAAAAAAAATTGTTACTATGGAATGTATTATTTTCTAAATAATATCAGTTTAGGCTTAGTAGCCAATTTAAAAAAAAAAAAAAAAAAAGAAAAAGTTTAAAGTAAAACTACAGCATATTTGTGTTGAACGAACCTTTACTTACGATAGAAAGATCAGCAAACATTCAGTGATTATAATTTAAAATTTCATTTTTTAATATGTTATTTAGCTGGGTGGGGTGAATCCACACCAAAGCTTCTCTGCAAAATGTTTTAGCTTAATTAATGCTAATCAAATTATTAAAAGTTAAAAATTTATTCACTCAAATCAATCTAGTTTCACATTTTCCAGCAACTTCAAATATATGCACACATGCATGCTATTTGACGAATTTTTCAGTAGTAGGCAGTAATTAATTACATCTGAGATTTAATTACTACTCCTTTTTTCCCATATACCGATGAAATTCTACGGAAAATTTAGCTCAGTGGAAGAGAATGAAATAAGCAAAGGGGTTGAATTATTTCGCTTTTTGTTTATGTATAATATGCAAATGATAGAAGCAAGTAGTGACATTTATTGATTCAACTTGTAAAAGTTTAAATTTGAAAAGCTTTTCAGCCTTATTTATCTGAAAACTTAAATTTAATATTAATATCAAAGTTTTTCACTATTCTCTTCCACTAATGTACGTCGTCATACTCACTCATCTCATTCGTATATTGCTATGAGTATTTAAATTTATTTTCTATAATCTAGTCAATATTTGACTAGAATGATCCGATGTTATTAAGTGCATTGCAAGAACAAAACTCTGAGCAATATTTCAAATATCGTAAACCATTCTTACATGCTAGATGATTCAAAAAAATAAAAAATAAAAGGATAATGTAAGCGAAAATTACTAGTCTGTCAGAATATCAGGCTTGTTTATTTCAATTTTAAAATTTGCAAAAATTCTAACTTTAAATAATTTGTAGGAAAAGAAAAGGAATTTTGCAAGCCTGATATTTTATAGTTCTCCTACAGACATATCATCTGTTTTCGAATTAAATATTTGCTGAAAAAAAATTTTTTCTTTTTTTTTAAAATAGTATACAAAATGAACCTAATGTTAAGTTAAATAGCAATTAATTTGAGAATAATTAAAATGAAAGAATAGTTAGAAAGGAAATTCTAAACATGAAATAGTGATTCGATTCGATAATTCACATTTCTTTACACATGATATTATGATATTTAAACAAATATCGCTACAAATTAAGTACTTAAAGGATGGAAAAAAAAGAGAAATTAATGTAAGGATTACTTTCAAACATGAAAGAAACTTCAGTAGTTCAATGGTTACAAGCAGTGAAATAATTATTAATCTGATCAAAGTAATTTATTACCAATTATAAATGTGCATTTGAAAAACTGCCAGATTAAGATATATTAATTACATTGCTTGAAATTATTTGATTTCCTCGAAATTATGCATCAAAAGTAGCAAAGTAAATAAGAGCTTTTTCATCTTATGCAAATGATTTTTCAGCTGATTAATAATAATTAAATTTTTTCTTGCAATTAGTTTTTTAATTTTTCTCTTTTGATGATTGAAGAAAATTTTACCTAAAAAAAAAAATACATATTTTGCAGAAAATGATACCATTTAAATTGCTCTTTATGGATTGGATAAATGAATCATACCATTCTCGACTTCACCATTAAAGCTATTTTCATATGATGATGACACGGAAATATCACTTGTCACCAAATTGATTTCGTCTAGCTTCAATTTCTGATTATCATTTTTTCTTATCTGCTTATCATCTTCAATCATTTCCTTTCTTTCTTCAGCAACTTCATGCTTCTTTTGTTGCTGCTTTCGTTTATTTAATCGTGCAATAATGGCTGTTATCAGCGCTGCACCTTTGCCACTACCATCAGTAGTTTGCAGTAATTTAAACTATAAAATTAAATATTTTTTCCTTACAAATTAATATTAATTATACGACTTATAATCATTACAGTTGTATTAAATATAATATTGAAATTAATTAATCACTACTAAATTCCATGTGTTTTAACTGAAACTAATCAGAAGCTATTCATTTTTATTTAATTGGGCAATTTCTAATTTTAGTAATAGGCTGAAAAATAAGTGAAAATTTTAATTTCACTTCTAAAACACTTTCAAGAGAGATTTTTCGGCCTGTTTTGATGTCATTAAATTATGTAATTAATGTGATTAATATCTTGACAGTTTCTTGTCTTAAAAAAAAAAGTTTTTTTTTTTTTATTTGACAATGTTGAAATTTAAAAATAAAATACTGAAAATAGCAACTTTGAGACCCGGATCAACCAGTTCCTTCATTTTCTCGTGAACCCAGAAGTCAAAAAATGGATGATACTTGTATGTACTACCATCTATTCCGACGATCATATCCTGCTTTCGAACACGATTTAACACACAAGCAATTGCTGCAACATTTTTAAAATTGAAATTTGAATTTCATTTATTTATTTTGTTTTGTTTTTTTTTTCAATTTTTAACTTCCGAGCCATTTTTATCTTCACAATTTCTCTTTTTTTTTTTTTGTTTTCAATGCACATATGTTAACTATAAAACATCACAAAAATTATTCCTTTGAGTTTTTGCGAAACATTTAAAAAAAAAAAAGAACAGAATAAAGAAAAAAATTGTAAAGTAAAATTACTGTTTAAAAATTATTCCACCTCATGTAATTATGAAGAAAACGATATGAGCTATTCCTTATCACTGATAATACCCAAACCATCTCTTCGATATCACGATTTAATATAAATTATTTCACTTTTTATTAGATTAATAACATTTTAAATGACTAATTCCCGGAATAGATTGTATAATTCGAAAGTTACCAGCAGCTCCAAGATTAGCTGATCGACGAGAAACAACAATGCAAACCTCTCGAACAAGTAACATATCACTAAAACTATACTGATCAATGCCCATATCACCCAATATATCACGCATATTTACGTATGAACCGCTTTCGTCACTGAAATTACACGTATAAATTTTTAGTCATTCATTTCGCACTCATACAGATTTCTACTGATCAGCAAACTTTACTTAGCATATTAAAAATGCTATCAGAACTGGTAAAATATTTGCTGTGATTTAATTAAGGATTGAATCTAATCACTGATAACTATCACTCTTGATAATTTTTCCATCCTTTTCTTTCTGAGATTGCAAAAGAAAAATGAAAATAATGAACTCTATGTATAGCTTATTGTAAAAGACAACATTTCAAAGGATGGATATAATTATATTTAAGAAAAAATTAATCATTCGTTCCCATTAGCAAATAATATTTTAGTGTATTATTATATCGTCACGTATGTACATAATAGAACGCAATGTTAAATTAAAACAATACACTAATAATTTTTTTCTAACGCAAAAATTGGATTACATCTTTTTTTCTTTAAATGAATTTTAAGATTTGTAAAATATTCAATTAAAATTATAATTTGACAAATAAAATTAACATCCTAATTACAAAAAAAAAAAACTTACAATTAATTTGAAATGGAAATGAATGATACCTGAGAATTTCAGAAATATATTTGGTTGGAAAAGAATCTTGCTTGAAAAGAGTATCCGAACCTTTACCACCAAATAAAACACCAGCTCGTGTAAGCTTCTCGAGAACAACACGAACTACCTCACCCATACATTTTCCACCAACAAGTTTATCAAATCTTTAAATTTAATTATTAATTAAATTAAATATGGCACAATAAAAAAGCTCATGCTAAAATAAATTAATTTTGTCACTAAAAAAAAACCACTCAAAAACAGCAATAAGAGTTCTTGATTTTTTTTTTTTTGAATTTAAAGAAAATGAAATATAAAAATATTCAAAAAAAAATAAAATAAGAAAAGTAGTGACATATATTTTACTCATTAATTTTAATTATAATAGAATATTAGTAGCATTGTTTATAATTAGTTTGCCTTTTTTTGAATGACAGCAAATTATGGATAAATCAGAAATTAAAATTAAGGACTAAATATACATAAAATTTTAACACTTTGAAGAAAAGAGAAAAAGCCAAGAATACAAAAAAAAAAAAATTAATGAGTAAAATTAAATGAAATAAAATACGTGTTTACGCCTGGATGCTCGCAACGGCTATCAACAATTTTATCATATTGTGTTAATAAATAATCAGCTTCAGAGTTATCACCGAAACCACCCCATTCGGTATCAATGATCATTTCTGGATATGCATAATTTTCGGATGCTTTTGATAAGCCATATTCTATTTTCGTTACATCTTCCATATAGGAGGCATTAGTACCAGTTGCTAAAGTAATATTTTCATATCATTTTCTTGTCATCGTTTTTTAGTTTTTTTTTTTTTTTTTTTTTTTTTTTTTTATTTGAACTCATTTAATTAAAGAATGAAAATCTCTCTTGAAAAATTTTCTTGAAATTATTTATTTAAAAATTACCAATAATTACACCAAGGTGACATTGGCCACCAGTTTCATGAGCAGCTGCTACCATAGTACCAACGGTATCATTAATTAACGCTACCACTTCAACATTAATATCCTATAAAGGAAAAAAGAATTTTTTTTTTTTTTTTTTTTTTAGAAATTTCAACTAAATAATATGAATAAAAATTGGAATCACTTTTGCAAAAAATATTGCTAATACGTCATTTTGTTTTAAAACTTTTTCGGTGGCTCTAGAAAAGAAGATTAAGAAAAAAATAAATAAATATAAAAAAAAAAATCCATCTAAAATAATGATTAAATCGTTATTGATATGAAGTGAACAATTTTTGGACAAAAAATAATTTAAAAAATTTTAAGTCTTGAAAAAAGCAAGCTTACACCCCTCTTGGCGATAGATTTTTCAAGAAGTTTTACAACATCTTCTCCAACTACGCCTGTTGATTCAAAACCTTTTGTCCATCTAAATATTGGAATAAAATTTCACTAAATTTTTGAATAACAAGAAGTGTTGTTATTTTATTAATTGCCATTTTTATTTAATTTATTTATTCAATCTTTTTTTTTTTTTTTTTTTTTTTTAAATTCTGACCTGAGCAGTGTAGCGGAACGTAAACTTTTTTGATCGCATGGATAAGAAAATGTGAATCCCACTGGTAGGCCATCATTTTGAATACCTTTTTCAATCAGAAATTCTGCTAAGCATTTTGCTATGTAATCGAATAGCTTTAAATAAAAATCAGTTAATTAATTAATTAATCAGCAGTGAGTAGGAGAAGGATAAAATCTAAGTATGTTTATTTAGTGTTCGTTTTATTAGATAATAAATGAAGAAGACAACAATTATTAATTATTTCTAAGTTTAATATTTACTGTTTAAATGCTCAATTGATACAATAACGTATTTTACCGTATTATTCATTTAAATAAATGAATAATACGTCAAAATTTTACATCCATTTGAGAATCCTTTTTTTTTTATATTTAAGAACTAAAATCTTAAAAATATTAATTAATCATAATCTTAAGATCCACATACCATTGCAATATTGGAAATGATAAAATCAGAAATCATTTAAAAACAAAGCAATTAGAAATGAGAAAAATCAACCTGTTCACCGGTACCACGCATAGCCCAATTTGGTATGCGTGTATTAAATTGTTCGGTTTTAAGTTCTTCACCTGGAATAATATCCATTAACATTACACGTAGATTTGTGCCACCCAAATCCATTGCAAGAAATCGACCTTCTTCTGCAAATTTAAATTTTAATTTAATTCAGACTTTGTTTTTTTTTTCTTCTTGAATTTGCTAATTTATAACTAAAATACTTATAGGAAAGCGAAAAATTGAAATTAAATAACCATAATAGTTCAATTTAATCATTTTTGACATAGGGTCTATTTCTACCAGCGAATTGTGTTCATTTTTTTATTTTCCTCCAATTTTTGAAAGAAATTTCGTAAATTTCAAAATTTCATTTCATTAAAATTGTTGACATTTCTTAAAACAAAAAAAAGACCAAAAATTTAACTAATAATCTTCTTTTTATAAAAATGACTTTGCTAAGCGCTTAAATAGCAATAGCTGACTCAAATTAGGCTGACTAAACTTTAATGGTACTCTCTTTAAAGACAAATAAACAACATCTACAAAAAATAATCGCCAAGACTGTATCGATGTTATACGTTTTCGAATTGCTAATCAGTTCAAATTTCAAAAATCTAGTATCCGCAGTTGAAAACAAAAAAAAAAAAAAGAAAGATTAGTATTTAATACCGATTATTTTTCTTTTGTTCTGCTCTCTCACAACTTTTCGTTAGTCAATTAAATTATAAATAAACTCACTTCTTTCACTCACATTTCGCCTTCTTTTTCTTAAATAACTATTACAAATGATATGATATCAGTTCTTAGCCTACTTTTTCCGGTATCATTCATTTATTTTTCTTAATGAAAATTAATTTTGCCAATTAAACTTATTTAAAAGATATTATTGTAAATTGATAAAAATTTAAAAACTGGTCCTCTTTTCTGTTTTAAATTTCATTACAATTTCTCACACATTTCTTTCCCTTTTAAGCGCTTAAAATTGTGATATTTTACTTAAATTGCAAAATTCTCACTTGTTTTCTTCTTTTTTTGTTTAGAAAAGAAAAAAAAAACATAACTATTGATACTAGTACTTGAAAATTTATTTATTGGAAGAGCCATTTCATAAGTGATAATTTTTTTAAATTTCAAAAAAATTTTTGCAGCAACCATTAATGTAATTTGAATCAATCATAACGAAAAAAAAAATTAAAAAGAATTTGCTTATTAAATTATTGGTGATAATTTTGCAATTTTTGCACCCTTTTAAATTCACTCGAAGCAATTCAACAAATTTAAAATGAAAAAAAGAGGACTCAATAAGAAAAGCAATAATAACCTGTTCCATCAGGTAATTCAGGTACAAAAGATGGTAACATTGATACGGTACTACGTTCAGGTCCACCAGCAAGTCCTTTATCCATATTACGAGACATATGTTCCATCATCCGACGAAGTGTCTCATTTGATAGCCTGAATTCTGCCATTACCGTTTCCAGCTAAAAATTTACGGAAATTTTCTCTAAATTTCTTTTTTCCGTTTTTAAAATTGTTAAAATAAATTAATTCTTAAAAATTCTTTACTAATACAAGGAAATTACCATTTAACTCTTCCTTTTTTTTTTCTTTAAATATTATTAATTGCGTCTAATATTGAAATTTTTTCTTTTTATTCGTTTATCATAAATTATCATAAAGTGCAGCTCTTATCAAAGTAGTAAAACGTACGTGAACCACCTAGGGCACATACGTATTGTCGAACGTGAAGAGATTTTCAGTAGCACGTCTAATTAGGCACAATTATCACATTATACACAATATTACTACTTCACATTATGGTGATTAAGCAAGAGCAAAAAATTGAATCAATAAATAAATAAAGCAAAAGAGAAAAAGTAAACATTTAAGCAATTTTTTTTGATGCCCTTTTTATCAGATTTCACGTAAATTCAAAAACAAATCAAATGCTAATATAATTTAAACAAAAAAAAATTAATTTTTTTACAAACAAAGCTAAATAAATTTAAAAAAAAAAAATATTTTNTGATGCCCTTTTTATCAGATTTCACGTAAATTCAAAAACAAATCAAATGCTAATATAATTTAAACAAAAAAAATTAATTTTTTTACAAACAAAGCTAAATAAATTTAAAAAAAAAAATATTTCATCGGAAAAAAAAAACGAACGGAAATTGTTGGCTTTTCTCTTTCATAATTTCTATGAATTCTAATATTGGTTCCACATTTATTAAGTAATTCATTTTGATGCTTTTCTTGTTGCTGTAAACGATTTCGCCAATCTCGGAATGCGCTTGTAATTGCAAGTAATCCTAACATCAATAATTAATCCTTTATTTTAATCTGGAAAAAAAAATCGGTTTTTTTTTTGAAATTTTATAATTTGTTAAATAAAAAGAGCACAAAAAGAAAAGGAAAAAGAATTAACGTTTAAAGAAACAAATATATGCAAACTAGAGGCTATATGATATTCTTTAAACAATGATTAAAAAATTTTTCGATGGGAGAGAGTGCAGAGAAGTTTGTTAAATTATTTCGAAAATTTCAAAAACTAAGGACAATTAGTGTCAAGAAGAAAATGTAAAAATAGAAAATTAACTTTATAATATGTTAAATATAGTTATTAAATAAAAAAAATCAAATAAAGTGCCTTGCAAAACATTCTAAAAATTTAAAACAATACAATCGATAATTTGGTTGACAGATTGCTTTAAAAAAAAAAAAAAAAAAAGATTTTTCTTCGTGATAAAATTGGGAGAAAATTGTCTAATTTCTAAAAATGCAAAAATTAAACTACTGATATATTATAAATAATAAGCAAGAATTATGTGTCAAAAATTTCTAAATAAAAAAGAAAAAGAAAAGAAAAGAAATTCCCTTTTCTTTCCTTTTTTTTTTTTTCTTTAAACATACGAATAATATATCACTAAATCATTCACACTCGATAAAATGATATTTCAAAATGATAATTTAGATAACTTTAAGTTAGTGATACTCTTTTAAAAAGCATCACTAGAGCATTTCAATTTTCCACACGCCATTCGAGAATTTAAAATGAAACGATGAAACACCCCTTCTTTTTCTTTTTTCTTTTTTTTTCGAAAAAAAAAAGAAAAAAAAAAACGAAAACAAAACTTGGTGAAATCATTACCAACCAACTTAGTGAGAAACAAATGATGTAAGAAGCATAATGTGCAAAAAAAATCAGCAAGTGATAAATGCATTATTATAAATCGAGAATGAAGTTAAGGAACTAATTTGATTTCTTTTTTCCTGGTTTTGGATATCCAGATTTTCAAAGATTTATTAAAAGTTAGAAATTTATCAAAATTTAAAATGAAAATTATGCAGAGAACTTTGATGTTCCTACATATTGCACCAATTTTTGAATTTAATGACCCAAATAACAGAATTGCTGTAAAATGTTTAAAAACAATCTATTTTTTAGTTCGCTACTGGTGCTAAGCCAAGCTTAGTTTCATTTTCTTTCGCCTCTTCTCATTGTCCAATTTTGTGAAAAATTCTATGAAAATTTAGTTTCCAGCAAAATTTAAACTTCTTAAAATGAAAATTTTTAGGGTCACCGATTCTCGCAGCAACAGAAAAATGACATTTCACCTCTCATTTAATAAAAATAAATTCAAAACCAAATATGCTTTTGTATTAAAAGTACAGAGAAGAAATGGTGCTGTAGAATTAATTAAAATGAATTAAAACTTGATTGAAATTTTCAAAATATATTCACAATTTCAGCACTTCAAATACGAAGAATTAAAATGCCTCGAGGAATAGTTTTCAAAAATTTTAGCTAAAACTGAAACGAAAATGAATAATAATAATAATAATAATAATAATAATAATAATAATAATAATAATAACTTCACAAATTAGGTTCCGAGATTTAAATTTTAGAAAACATAAAAAAAAAAATTGAAAGAATGAAAATCAATAGACAGTATTAAAATAGAATCAAAGTGCTAGCATTAAATTTTCACAATAATTACAGCATACCTGTATAACTATAGCAATATTCATTTTCTGCCTTCTCAAATTTTTTTCATTTTATTTTTTTTTTTTTTATAGTTTTTGTCTCACTGTTTATCACTAATATATATATATATATCATTATGATAATTTAGTGATAAAAATTTTTGAAACTTAGAAATTAGCATTAAAAAATTTAAAGCATAAAAAAAAAAAACTAATGTAACATTCGACAATCATCTGTGGCACTTTCATCTCACATTCTTTTTCTATCAAAGCAACTAATGCTTTCATTCAGTTTCTTAGCTTATTCAAAAAGAAAAACGAAAAGAAAAGAAGAGAAAAAGGAAAAGGAAAGACAGAAAAAAAAAAGAAATTAAAATTGAAGAAATTCAAAAAATAAAAGAAAAAAAGACAGACGAAAGAAAAAAAAAAACGGAAGAAGAAAAATTAAGAAAAAATATAATAAATTAGATTTTCAATATTTTTCATTTTCCTTTTCCTTTCATATAAATTTCTTAAATATTAGCATCAATTAAATTATGCCAAATGGTGACTTTTTTCATTAATTAATTAATTTTTGTTTTAAATGGACATAAAAATTTAGGGGAAGTTTTACATTTGTAAACATCTACTAATACCAACTTCTGCATATTTACGTGCATGTTCACGTTCACAGACATGGACGTACGTAAGCATACGTGTGTATGTGCCGTTATATGAAGGAAATATTTCATAGTTCCAATTAATTGATATTAAAAAAAAAGACATTAAAAGATCGAATATTTAATGGGAAATATATAGGAAATGATAATGTCTGCTTGTTTTTAAACTTTTTTTTTTTTTTCAACTAACTGAATTAACTGCTAAAAATGATAATTGGAGCATAAAGCACAATTTATGATAAATTTTTCCTCCCAAAAAAAAAAAAAAAAAAAAAAAAAAACTGTATTCACAAATATAGAATGCATAAAATGATGAGGAGGCAGTAAAGAAAAAGCTTTAAAAAATTTTTATGTTCGTATCATAAAAGATTTAAAATTGTCCAAAAAAAATAAAAAAATAAAAAAGAGGAAAGAAAAGAACGAAAAGTGACGTAGGGAACCGACAAACAAATCAGTTATCATTTCTTTAAAATTTCTATAATTATTTTCGTACGGTCACCTATTGCTAAACTAATAATCAATAAATATTTAGCAATATTTTAAGTTAATATAATTCATTAGTTTAGAAAAAAAAAACATTGAAATATCACTGGTAACGTTAACATATTTACATAAACTTCGATGCATTGATAAAAGAATTGATAATTTTGCACTTGATATATCGTAAGTGATCAGGATATATCGCAGTACGAATCTCATATCTCACAAGAAATGTTGATAATCGTAATGCATATCATGATATCTCGATACAGACGCTAATATCTTGGTGCAACATACTTCGAATGCAGATAAATTAATTGACTTAATGGATGATATTATATATCATTTCTGATATGCAACATTTGTTCAGTCATATAATTTAAGATTCAACAATTATTATCACGTTATCAACTTATCATATCCCAGGGAAGACGCGTAATTTAAGATTCAACAATTATTATCACATTATCAACTTATCATATCCCAGGGAAGACGCATAATTTAAGATTCAACAATTATTATCACGTTATCAACTTATCATATCCCAGGGAAGACGCGTAATTTAAGATTCAACAATTATTATCACGTTATCAACTTATCATATCCCAGAGAAGACGCAACTTTTGGATGAAGTATTATTCCTCATGTAAATTACGAAAATTATTTTGCCAAATAAATTTACTAATTAATAAATGGATGAATTGGAAAGCACACTATGACCTTCTCATTGCAAAAATCAATAACTGATATTCAATAAGAACTGATCACTTATTACTAATGAACTGAACTCTAGTAATAATTACTAATTAACATGATACAATCGATGAAATAACTACTGAAATTAATTGTGTTTAATGAAAGATACGGTTGGTAATTCAACAGTTAAATTACAGTTGGTGATCAGCAGGTTATTAGCAATGGCGAAAAAAAAAATCAATCAACGATCATAAATCAATGCTAATCAATAAAAAAAAAAAAAATCGATGGATGTTACTGATTTTCCATTTTAGTTGACGACATATGCTGACCCAGTAAGACAGTAAAAATTTTCAACTGTACTAAGAGAACTCAGACGGAACAGACACGCATACACATCTTGCGTACACGTACGCAAAACACGCATGACACCACACGTAAACACAGAGGCACTCAAATAGAGATAGCAATATTCAATTATTGAATATTATTAATAATTCATTCCCAACAAAAAAAAAAAAACTCATTTCAGGTTGGAATTGAAACAGTAAAAAAAGATAGTTTGCATTATTTCATTTCCTTCCATTCAGTCATTTTGCTTTGTCTTTTCCTCACATAATGAAAGTGTATAATAGTCGAGAGTAATGATGCTTTGTAATACTCTAACTTTGTAACAGTAATGGTCAAGAGTGATAATTGTTAAATATTCTAATATATCACGAAAAGAGATTCGATTGATTGGGAATGATAAGCGGTAAACAATTTGATAATGGCGATTCATATCAGTCGTAAAGAAAAAAAAAGAAACTGTCCTTCAACATGTATCGCTTGGTCTTGAATTTTTTTTTTTTTTTGTAATTTTCAGTATGACGTGATTGCTTATCAATCATATGCATTGGAAAGAAAGAAAGAAAGAAAGAAAAGAAAGTTTATGACACAAACTGTTTTAAACATTCAATTTGTTGTACAGACTAATTAAATCATTAATCACTAATTGAGTATCTTTTCGATCAAATTTAGTGATTTAGAGAAAAAAAAAAGAAAGGAAATCATCACGTTTTAATTTTCAATAGCTAAATTAAATTCCATTAATCACATTTAATACAGAATTTACCAATTTAGCATTGAGCATGTTAGCATCTTAATGAATTCTCGCTTATTATTTATAAATTAAAGCTTATTTTTCAATTATTATCTTTTTTTTTTTGAGTCACTATATTGAACTTTAAAAGATTGCAAGAAAATATTTTTGTTTTAATAAATTACACTTAGTTGATGAAAACATTTTTTGATATTAACAAGCGATAACCGCCTAAATTTTTCAATCATTATAAAAACTGAAAACTTTTGCATGCTAAATAAATTTTATTTCAATTTACTTTAATTTTAATAAAAAGAAAAATTTTAATTTGCCAATTATATATAATTTATAATAATACAAAAAAAAAAAAAAAAAGAAACAAGAATAGTGATGAAATGATAAGGTCATAGATGACATATTATAAATTTGCTGCAAATTATGAAAAATAAGCAATAACAGTAAGCGAATTTGAAATTTATCACAAGTCAATTTATCTGTTACTACAGGTTAAGGTAATCTGCATAATTATTTCAACTTATCAATAGATGAGACTCATGAAAGTGATTTACACTAGTTAGTAGTAAAAAGGGTATAGAATAATTAACAGGTTAAATTATACACCAATAAAATATTTAAAAAAACTTTTTCAAAATTTCCATTTTATTTCTCAAATAATTAAAATCAATATGAGCTGAAATAAACTCAAGCAAGAAAGTTTATCAAAATAAAACTAAAAAGAAAAAAGAAACAAAAAAAAAAAAGAAAGAATGATAGACTGAGAGAAAGAATGATAGAAATAAATTCAATTCAAATAAATTAAATCCAGTGGATTGACAATGAAATATGAATTTGAATAAAGGAATAATTAGTGAATTGATTGATCTAAGTAACACTAATTTAAAAGAAATTCTTTCTCGCCCTCTCTCGGTTAGTGTTTAAATCTTTTAGAATCATTTCCTTCTCAATAATCAATGAGATAATTTAAATTAACATTAATAAAAAGCAATGTGTGATAAGTTAGTTCCCTAGTGGCCCATTCAATTTATTAATATTTCAAAAGTTCTTCTTTATGTTACTAATTACTAAGTTATCACTTAAAGTAACATTAATTAAACACCTCATAATATCATAACTTTTCTTCTTACTCAACCAATAAAATGTTTTAAAATTTTTTTTTTCTTTTTTCTCAAACAACTGACACCAACAATTGAAATGAATGTAAACAAGAAAGTATGTTGAAATGAAATTGAAAAAAAAAAAAAAAAAAAGAAAAAATGGAAATGAATTGTGAGCAAAAGTATTATACAACTGAAGGATGGCACCGAAAAACATAAAACACAAAATATATGTTTTTAAATTAAAATTTAAATTAAACACAAAAGATATACTTGAGAAAGGCAGGAAAATGTGACGAGAGAGTGTTTCTTCAATACAAAGAAAAAGAGGAAAGAAAGGAAAGGAAGAAAAAAAATTTGTAATCATTAACTTAAATTATTTGCCATAAAAATTCATTTTTCTTCTTTTATTTTAAGAAAGAAAAAAAGAAAATGTCTGGTATATTTAATCGAAATAATTGATTGAAAAGTGGCTTTAAATTTGTGATCACTTCCGGTTCAAACTAGTAGAAGATATCGCTGAATCGTCATGGAAATTTTTTTTTTTTCTCTTTTTAACATTTTCATAAACATGTAGCACTGAAAAGAGATTGTTTCTTTTTCGGTTATTTTCATCAGCTAATTAGATTTGGTCATTGTTTAATGTCAAAATTTTCAGTACAAAATTATCTTCGTACTGTTATCATTTATCACTAGATGATGCAATTTTGGATAGGAAATATCCGAGAAAGAGGATTCATTACTGATATTGAAAATGAACACTCTTTTTTTTTTTTTTTTCCTTTTTTAATACTGCTCTTTGAAAAAGAATAATTGAAAAGAAAAATTTTTAATTTGAAATATTTAAAATTAAATTTTTCCTTCAAATAACATGATGGAAAACGGATAGTTTCGAATTCTTACATATGCACATCATTTTAAACAGCTTCATTATTTACGGTTTAATTATGCAGGTAAATCGCATTGAAAATGTTTATGAATATTTTCAGTAAGTGATAATTTTTTAACTCCAAATGAGAACTTTTTCGAAAATGTACATGTTTAAGTGAATTAAAACTATTCAATTAATAGCAAACTTCCGGAAATTTCCTCAAAATTTCACATTTTGACCATGACTATTAAAATAGAATACTTACAGATATTTAATAATAGACGAATAATCTACTGCTTTTGGGATTTATCATTGTAATTAATCAAATGATAAATGTGCTAATTAATCGTCAAATAACTTTACTCTTCATTAATTCATACTTTTATTCTAACTACTCGAATCAACATAAGATTCATGGCAAATTAATCATCTAAGAATTAGTAAATTTTAATTATGGAAAAAAAGAAAAAAATTCAAAAAAAAAAATATTCTGCAATTAACCAATTAGGAGTACATAGGAATAGTTTTTTACAAAGTATTGTCATCCACTTTCACATTAATTACTCAATTAATTATTATCCCTTCCAATCAGTCGCATATTCACTAATTAATGATTAATTATTTTGATATTGATTGCAGTATATAGCAATGTTTGACATTCTTGAATACATTTTCTCATGTATTGTGAAATTTCAATTGCATAAGTTAATTAATTGATTAAGCATTCGTTATTTACTCACATAAATTAATATTAATCAATTTTAAGCTTTGCAAAAAATAAGAGGAATGAAACGTAAGGAAGAAAGCAGTCAAATTTGACTCAATACAAAATTTAACATAAGTGTACGCTTACGTGAAGGAAAAATGAACTAGTAGCAATACTGCTAAAATTATGCGTGACGTAGAAGACGTAAAAACATTCCGCAATATCATCAATGTACTTAGTATCAAATTCTACTCCCTTTTATTAACCTGCTAATTAGTTAATTATTATCAAACTACTTATTATTGAACATGTAAAATGAAGAAACAATCGATGTAAATAATTTATACTAACAACTGCATATTATTATATTTCAATTTTGATTAGTAATCTTAATTTCCATTTTTTTTAAATTATCTTTTATTTTTATTAGTAATCTTTCATTTCCTAAATATGATAAAAAAAAAATTGAAATATTTCATTCATTTTGGAGTCTTTTTTTCTCTCAGAAACTCTTTTTAATGTTATATCATAATTATTAATGGAAATATTAAAGTGTGGAAGCATTAAATTACTACAGATATGCAGCAAATATTTGATATCATTAACTAATAATGATAAATTAATTGGTATTAATAAGTATCGATTTATTTTCAATTATGATTCAAATACAGCAAAATTTTATGAAAAGTATTTCGACACTGAGTGAAATATTTCAAATTTTGTTCATAGCCAAGAAATTGAAAATCATTAATTGATAAATTTTGATATTACTAAATTACATTGAATTTGAAAAAAATATTGCTAATAAAGGTTTTGCATTAATCAATGCAAAACAATATGTTTTATCAATATGAATATTAATATTAATCAATATTAATATTAATATTTTTATATCAATATCAATTTTTTATATCAATATCAATATTAATATTTTTTTATATCAATATCAATATTAATCAATATGTTTTATTCACAAAAAGAAGAAAAGAAAGAACGATTAAAAGATTAATTCAATTCTGATTACTTAATTTAACTAAAAAATTTTAATAGAACTAATTTCACATGCATTATTTGCCTACAATATTACTAGTAAGTAAAAAAATTAATTATCTCATTAACTTTGCTTACGGTAGTAACAGTGAAGTTTGATTTCATAAAGTACATAAAAAAAAAAAGAAGCAAAGAAGAAAAAATAAAAAAAAAAAGAAGAAGGATTAAGAGATTAATTGAATTCAAATTACTTAATTGAACTGAAACATCTGGGCAGCAAATGATATTTCATACAGTATTTGCCGTCAAAAGCATTATTAGTAAGCAAAAAATTAATTAACTGATTAAATTTGCTTACGAAAAACGGTAGGTAGTAACAATAACGTTAAAATGCATAATTGATGTGCTGCAATTTTCTTCCTCTCCAACCCATCAAAATCAAGTACTGATAAGTAATGTTAGCAATGATAATGAATTAATCAATTAATCTTAATTACTGCTGGTTCGTATTTGTGGCAAAAACAAGAAAGAAAAAGCGGAAGAGAATATTAACTTAATTTTCCTCCTTTTCTAGCCCTTTTGCTACAAATAAAAATGTATTAAAATAATAAAATTGAAATATAAATAGGTAAATTTATTGTGAAATGAAATATTTTAACAAAATCTAGAAATATCATGATCACTTTTTTTTTTTTTTTTTCATCCTAAATGAATTATCTAGCTATGGAAATTCTTCATTATCTTGAACTAATAAACTCTTTAGCTGTCGGGAGAAGAGAATGGCGAAGTAATTTTGGTATGGATTTATTGATAATGGAAAATAGCAGCTAAAAAAAGACAGAATTTATTTGAAATAATGATAAAATTATAAAAATTTCCGAGAATTTTTAAAAGTTTTTTTTTTCTTTTTGTCATTTTTTTAATTTTTATTTTTTATTTTTCTCACATTGAATACCTACATAGATTATTGGTTGAACAAGGGACCAATTGAATTATTTGAGCTAAAAGAATAAGAAAGAAATTAATTATTAAATGTTGAAATTTGTTGAGAAAACATAATTAGCAATTCTGGATCAGTAATTTTTATCACAATACATTCTGGTACCTATTCTGAATTAATGATTTCTACCGGTATGGTACGGTTTCCGGTATCTCAAAGAAGCAAGAAAGTGTAACATGTGCTTCAGCCAGTATAATAAAATAAAACAAGACGAAAATGATAAAATCAGAATTTAAAAAATGCATACAAAAATGAATTATAAAAACAATATATTGATGAAACTAGCATCGGAAACATGTGCACTGTTTACGAAATGATTGATTTGCTGATATGATGAATTGAACTGAACTGAACTGAATTGAGTTTTTTCTGTCTTTAAAATATTTCGAGTAGCAAAGAGCAAAGAGAGGCTACTGAGAAGTGCTTCACTTCTCCCTGTCCCTTGCTAATAGTTAGTAATTAATTCTGACTAATTAAATCCATCAAATTTAATTATTTCACCGATGAAAATAGCACTACAATAAAATAATTCAAATGCATATTTTCCACGCTCTCATTTCGTTCTTGTACGCATCCCTATTAGTTCACATAACTTAGTTCAATCTTCTGCTAATTTCAAATGATTCCGTTTAATGGAAGTTGAAGAATATCATTAGCAAACATTATAATGGAGAAATGATGATTTTCAAATGCTGTAAATTGCAACTAATTATAAAACTTTTGAGATCCATTTCTTTTAGCCAGCAAAGTTCTTTCTGTTTATCAATCTTTTCTTTTTCTTTAAGTCTTTTTCTCTATTTAAAAGAAGAAAAAAAAAATGCAATTAATAATTTGCTGACTAGTTCTCTAAGTTGACAGCTAGGATGACAAAAGAAAATTTGAAAAATAACCTATCGAATCATTCCAGTGCCATGTGATTTTTAAGTTTTAACCAATTGGTAACTGTGCAAATTAAGTAAAAACAAAAAAAAAAAAGAGTTGAAAGAAGAAAAAGAAAGAATATTTATGAAAAAAAAAAACAGCAAAAATTGTAAAAAAGGCAACTATTTTATAAAGCTCTAATTTAAGTAGTAGATAATACTAATACTAAGGTCTGATAATACACATATTGATAATTGTTGATTAAAATTAAATCTATGATCAATGATCACTTTTCATCATGATTTGATGATTTAATGAAAAATAAATATTTTATAACTATAACTGTAATAGCAATTGATAGGAGAAGCTTGAACTTGCTGTTTGCTGAATAATGAGAAGTAATCAATGATAATTGATCGGTTTTTATCTTCGTTCATTAATGTAATTAATGATAGTGTAATTAGAAGTTAACAGTCAATTTTTTCATGGAGAGAAATTTCAGTAGCCTAATAATAAGGCTGGTATATCAAGATAATGAATCTAGCTGATAAAATGCAATAATTATTGAAGTTATTTAATCGAATAATCGAATATTTAATAATTAGATTAAATTGACTGAATTATGAAGCCTTTGTAAAAACGATCGAAATAAATTTGATTCAATTGAAATTTTCAAAATTAAATTATGCCATAATTTGTAACATTTTCATGGATTATTTTATCACTCGGAATTGTTAATTAGAAATGCCAGTACGAAATTATTTTCCTGAAAAAATTTCAATCACTGGAAGGAAATCATTTTCCGAATATTTTCTTGAAGTCATCGGACAATTTGAAAATGAAATCGCCCTGGTAAGTCATGGATCGTTTTGGAAAAGAATTTAGTGGAACAGTATTAATTACCTATCAGTGATTTATATTAAATTTAATTATTTTTTTATGAATTTAACAAGGCGAAATTGAAATTTATTCCTTCTGTAAATCATATCCATACCATCATCATTTATCACCTTTTTTTACACTTGAAAAATTAAAAGAAAAAACGAAAAAAAAAGAAGAGAAAAAAAAATTGAAAATAAAAACTGGCAGTTGGGAATTTCGAAGTTTCAAAAACTTTGACAAAACAAGAAGAAAATTCACCAAATATCTTTTAGTATGTCATTGTTCATGGGTCATTTTGAAAAGATGCCAAAAATTTCAGCAATTTAATGAAATATATTTCAGATTGACCCAGAAATGATGAAACTGATTAATTATTCAGAGCTAATTAATCAAACCAAACAAATGAGTAATGCACTGATAAGATTAGGCGTTCAACATGGTGATATAATTGGTACTTATGCGGGAAACTCTGCAGATTATATTATCTTTGTTTTAGCAGCACTAAGTCTTGGTGCTATCCTGGTGCCATTAAATCCAGCTTATAAATGTTGTTAGTAAATCTATAATTCTCTTATTAGTTAAACTTTTGCAAATTATTAAAAAGAAATTAGAAAACTGAATAAATTATGGAATAGTAATATAAAATATTATTACATAATTTTTTTTTTTTTAAATATCTTATGTTCATCAGTTCAGATTAAGATCAAATAATTATCATTTTATTTATTATCAGTGTGAAATTGATAATTTTTATAGCCTTCACATAAACCAAACAATTTAATTGTTCTTATTCGCAAAAAAAAAAGCTAGAAAAAGTCTTTTGTTTCTTACGATATCAAAATTTAAAATATTTGTTTACAGATGAAATTGAGGCATATTTCAAAAAAGTCTTTGTTAATTGGATATTAACAGAGGAAAAATTGGTTGAAAAAATCCAACACGTAAATCAGAAAATCATTCACGTGAGTGAATTGAAATGATTTCATTCATTAATGAGTGCAAAAGCAATTAATTAACCTTAAAAAATTTAATTTAATTAAGATTAATTATTCTTAAAAGTCAGTGGTGATTTGAAAAGGCATTTTGCTTAAATCTCATTTACAAATCAATCTATACGCTTAGTTTAGATTAAAACAATAATTCTTTTTTATGCATCTTTTTTTTCTCGCAAAAATTTACATATGACAAAACTAGATTTCTTCCTTTTTTTTTTTTTTTAATAAAAATTTTTGCAATATAATTTTTCACAAAACATATTTCGCTGAACCTTTTTTTTTTTCAAATGCTTTTGCTATTCCTTTGAACTGCTTTAGTTTATATTTTCACATTCATCACTTTTAAAAACTAATTCATAATCAATTTCTTCCAGGCCAAAATAATTGTTCTCGACTCAGCGAAAGAAACTTTGCTATATTTTGCTGTACAAGCTTATCTAAATAATGATAATTCATCTTGGGATGATAAAAATATGCGTTATTTGCAAAATGAACTTGTTTGCGAGCATGACACAGTAAGTTTCAATCTGTACTATCAAATTTTTTTCCCATTAAAAATAAAATTTATATTTGAAAGAGAAAAGAAAAAGGATTTTTTGATTTTTGCTTTTTAAAAAAAAGGACAAAATTCACATCAGAAAAAGTTTAGTAATTTGAAAATATTTAAAAAGCACTGCAAAAACTCCAATGAAATTTATGCAAATATAAAAGTTATTCAATTTAATAATAACAATGATTGATTGCTTTTTTTTGAAGGCGATGATTTTCTTTTCTTCGGGAACTACCGGTCCACCAAAAGGAATTCTTCTCAGCCATCAAACGCTTCTTGCTAATGTTGAATTGATCCGGTTGCTCCGGTACCTCACCATTCAACACTAAAATTTTTTTCCAATCTTAGTGCACACACACACACACACACACACACACACACACACACACACACACACACACACACACACACACACACACACACACGTTTGTATACCAAAAAGACACCATGCACCGCACAGACACCAGCAGAGTATACGTGAACAGTGCTGATGAAGTCATACGTACTGATATTTGATATGTATTGATAAGCTGATATGATCACACAGGCAGATACAAATCCGGATTAAAAATGAAGTTTCATTTTAAAGGAACAAAAATAAATTTTGAAGCAATAATTTGAGCTATTTTCTATCTTAGCTATCTTCTACATTGCTTACTGTGTAGCTACTTGAATTGCACATGTACCTTTTGACCTGCACTTAACATCCAAATCACTTACTAATTAGGATATAATCTGAAGTTAAATGAACAGTTGAGTTAATTTAATTAGCAAAATATTTTTAGTAAAGCCAGTACGATCAGTTGTAATCAGTATGAGATGGTTCATCTGGATGTCATTGATGTGGTATACGGTGTACTACCGTATTTTCATGCAGGTGGTCTGCTTACTGTATTTAGCCTTTTGAGCTTGGGTACAAGAATAATTATAAATCGAAAATTTAATAATGAACAGTTTCTACGAGTGCTGCGCAATTACCAGGTAGCACTTTTTTTCCTTTTCCTCTTATTTTATATCTGTTAAAAAAGAAAAAATATTTACATGAAATTTCACTTTCTTTTTAATCCCACTGGTATTCTCAGGAAATAAAAAATGACCAAAAACAAAATTTCACTAAGCTACGAAATTTTGACAAAATCACAATTTGTTTTTCTTTTTTTTTCTTTTTTTTTTAACCAAAGACACTTCAAATTCGTAAAATTTAGGTTACAACAATTTTGCTAGTACCAACTGTATTGAAATTTCTTGCCTTTTGTCCCAATCTAAATCCTCAAATATTCCATTCATTAAAACACATTTTTGTTGGATCAATGCATGTTCAAAAATCACTCATTAAAATGATCGAACAACGTTTACCAAAAACAAACATTATTCAAAGTGAGTCAATTTTCCTAGTTTTTTAATTTTTTTAATTTAAATTAAAAATTGTCAAATGTATTTCACCTTCTTAAATGATGAAAACGAAGGAATTTTGATAACAAACACTTAAAATTTAATTAAGATTAATGAAATGGCTGGTTTTTTGTTTGATTACTTTTTAAATGATAAACTTTTTTTTTTTCTTTGCAAGTGTATGGTACAACTGAAACTGGCGCATTTGTATTTATGCAACCGTTGTTTTCGAAAGAAAAGATTGGAAGCTGTGGAATATTGCTGCCGAATGTTGAATGCAAAGTAAAATTTTAATTATCTTAATTATTTGAGAATCTGGATGAAAAGGAGAGAAACTGATGATCTCGTTTTTTGCTGATGTAATTTTCCTACCACATAATCTAGCATAATTTTCTTAGTCACCTAGTGCGTGCTTTATGACTGAGCTCAGCTAATTTGTTCTAGTGTGACTTATGAACATTTAGTTTCATTTTCTTCAACACTCTGTCAGCTTAAATTTTTCTGGACTAATTGATTACACCATCCTGATTAATAAGAAATGCGTTTTAATAATTACATAATTTAAGCTTCAACTATTCCTTTTGTTTGATCAAAATTTTTATCGATTATCAAAATACAAATACAATCCAAAATTTGTAAAAATCATGCAAAAAGTATTGCATAATAAGATAAAAGGTTAAAAATGGGTCTGAGCTTTGATTATTCTCAAATTTATGATCATATAACATTCTTCTTCTCTTTTTTTATCAATAATTTACTGATATTGTTATTATCGTTATGTTATAAATATCAGCTTATCATTGCAGTATTTCATTTGAAATTTGAAAAATACAGATTATGAAATCATCCAGTAATGATGAGGAATGTGAAGAAATGGAGATCGGTGAAATATGGTTAAAGACAGCAACAATGATGAAAGGATATGTGGAAAATGTTATCGATAATATCAAGTATGATATCAATTGAGAATTTCCTTATTGTTATCAGAATTCGATTCACTCCTCAAGATAATGAATTTTATTTTAAGAGCATATTTCAGTGACACTTTTATCGATGGTTGGTATCGAACTGGTGATCTAGGATACTATGACTTTGATCATTTCATCTATATAACTGGTCGCATCAAGGAAATGATTAAAGTTCGTGGTTGGCAGGTTATAATTTTCCCATAATGAACTTTGATCCATTGTGAATAAGGATGGAAAATTTTAAACTAGAATTAAAAAATGAATTTTCATTAGATTATTGGCTAGTAAGTGAGGAGAAAGTTCTTGAATGTCACATGAATCAATTAATTAATCAATCCTTTGTTAATATCATTAGTTGATCATTTCGTAGGTATCACCATACGAAATTGAGGAAACAATCCAGGAATTGAAAGACGTTGAAGTATGCGCCGTAGTTGGTATTCCTGATGACTGCAGTGGACAACTACCAAAAGCCTACATAAAACTTCGTGATGGAGCACAAACCGACGAAAATACGATTCATCAACTAATTAATAGTATTGTTTAACAACATAACTAGTAGCATCAATTAATAGGATCCGCTGATTAATTAACAGTATGTTATACAAATTCATAGTTGGCATCCTCTAATGAAAAAGCACTAAAAAAAAAAAGTGCAAAATAAGGGTAATTATAAAAGACGGAATAATGGTTTAACAATTTGCATCATAAATGGATAAAGTTTGATGCAATATAGTAGGAACAAAGGTTAAAGGATATTTGATAAAAATGATATGATTTAATTGATGGTTCGAAAGATATGAGTATTAAATCATTTTGCGAACGAATTAAAAATTTTGAATGTATAATATCATATCAATTAAATCTATTCCAATAAATTCGATGCGATATAATGTTTATGTATAAAATAGGTAATAAGTATTACTGAAACAATTAGAATTATTATTTCCGAGCAAAAGGAATTTTGTAAATAAACATACTGTAAATTGCATATTTTAATTTCAGCTAAATTTGCAAGCTACAAACAACTAAAAGGTGGCATTCAATTCATCAACAATATGCCACTTACAAGTACTGGTAAGATAGCACGAATTGAATTGGCCAAAATGAATCAAGGAAGTGACACAACCTAAGTAAAATACGACACTCTAAATCAATCATTTTTTTACTCAATAAAATTGTTAAAAATTTATTAAGTGCAAGACACAAAAAAAAAATGAATACTTTATACGACGAAAGAAATCATTTAAATTTATGGAATTTATCAAACACTGAACTGAACGAAAAATTTCGAACGATGCAGAGGAAACACTTTTTTTTTTTTTTTTTGGAATGTTAAACACTAATATTGATGTTGAATATTCATAATAATACAATGTTAATGATGAATGCAAACGCAGAATGCGGCTGATGAATATACTCAATTTTCACTTTGATAAAAAGTTGAAAGAATGACTATCAGCACACAGGGATATTTAAAACACAAAACATAACTCAAATATTAAAAATTTGAACAGAATGTTATTATTTCGTCCGAAAACATTATTATCAGAAATGTACAATAAAAAATTATTATATTAATGACTCAGAAAACTCAGAAAAGAAAAATCAACAGTACTTTCTACAAACATTTTCGACAAGATAAATATTTATCAACTCTACAATTATAATAAAAATAACGACAAAAACTGCTTCTTAGACACTTGAAACTCTTCCACTGCTCCAACAGCAACAGCAGAGCTGAAGTAGAATGGGACCAACAGCATTCTTATTTGTGACGGGGAAATCACTATTTCATTTATAATAAATCGATCCGACAAACCATTTGTGAGGAAAGGACGAAAACTTTTTTTTTTATCAGTGGGTACTACTATCACTGTGCATATTAACAATAGACTGGGCAATTTTTTCTTGAATACCCGGTTCTGTATCGGAAAAGATAACTGGTAATATTAGTTTGTTTCGACATTTAGTGGTACTGCAGGCATGTCTTTCTCGCGGATTTTCCACTTATAGAGAGCGTTTTCAACCTGAAAAAAAGCTTCATATTGTACAAAATATCAAACATTTGGAATAACAAATAAAAAATACTGCAACCAACAAAAACACTCATGTAGCTACGAACTTTCCTTTCAAACCTCTTTCATATGATTTTAAACCTTTTAAAGCTTCTATTTCAAAAACTGACCCTCACTAAAGCAGTTATTATTGACATAACTTGAGATTATTAAAAAAATATAAAAGAAAAAATTGTAGGATCGATAGGCGCCTTTAAATCAAAGAGGAAAAGAAAATAAGAACCTTCATCAAAGAATCTCGGAAAACCTGGGATTTTTTCTTCCAGTCTGAACTGTGAGTTATATTGCCCAGAAATTCGTAGCACCCATGCAATAAGCGCATGTAATTAACAACACTTATAGTCGTATTACAATTGCCTGATGAAATCTACAAACTCAAAACTTTAGACATTCATTCACTTTAAATTACTTTTATCGTCCTTTTAATTACTAGATGATGGAGTAGACAGCTGCTGATACCATAGCTTCTTCAGGTTGAAACAGTTTGATATGCTATGTAGCTATGCCAAGTCAAACCACAAGTATAGATAGCACTTTACATCTGGTTTGCTGACTAAAGATGTAACATTCGCTTTCATTAGTAAGCACAAAAATAAGATGTGAATTTACCTGACTTTTATAGTTTGTCGCAAAATCTCATTGCAAGAGATGAACGAATTGCAAAAATTTCAAATTTAACGAACCTCACTAACAGCAAGTCTCATCAGTTCGCCGCCCACATCGAAGAGTCCCATCAAATATGTTGTTTCAGGTAGTTCTATATAAAGTCTTAAAGATACAACATTTACCTTGGTTAAAACAACCTTCATCTTAATAAAGTAAATCATATTTATAAATCATATTTAATGTAATAACAAATCTTTCTGAAGGATTTGGAAAATCCCTTACAAAATCAACTTTAATTTTACGAAATATCGTCTTTTACAACTATAACAGGCTACAAAATTATCAATTTTAACAAAAGATGGTAAAATGGCCATCATAAGTCAGAAGTTTTTACTAATCATCCGAAAAAAAGAACAACCAAACCTTTACTAAATCATACTTGATATGAACTAAATTATATGCTATACTGAATCAATAAAACAGGTAAATTGAAATTCAGGGAAACGAAAGTAAAAGTTACCTTTTCTTTTCTTCATTATCTGCATCAACAAACTGTAATGCATCAACTACTTCAGTGTACAAAAGTACTTCACCCGACTTCAGGAATTTGTAGAATGCCATGGCCTCAATGTATTCTGAAAATAAATTAGCAAACCATTAATCTTCTTAACCGAGCATTAAAAAAAATGAATAGACATTCCTCTTATCGTTTAAAATAATTAAACTTACTTCGCTCATAAAAATTAAATGCCCTAACCAAGTTGCAATAGCACAGAACTTTTGGTATGTTTGCAAAATGAAGAATTCCTCATTAAATGCGAAATAATATTTACATAGCACCTCAAAATTTCCACTCTTTATCAATGAACTACTAAAAGGAAAAAAAAAATTAAAAAAAAAAAATGGTCAGCTAAAGAGAAGATATTCCAAAAACGGGTGGTGAAAATAAAAAGTACCTTCAAGAGCCCAATCATATGACTTTATATAATAATATTGATCCAGACTATACAGTTCCTTCGCCATTTGTCGCAGCATTTTGTCACGCACATTACTGAATCGTTTATATGCTTCTTTCAGTACTGCTTCTAAAAACAAATAAAGAGTTCCATGTATCAGATAATATGGATTACGAAAAATTCGTTACTGTTATGATAAATTCATTGTCTTTTTTACTTCTCGCTACATATACATTAATTTATGATGACATTAGCAAGGGAGTGGATTAAAATATCTTGTGCTGAAAAATATCAAAAACGCCTAGAAATGGCAGTTGAGTATAAAGTCCGGTCACTAATGCCAGAATATTGAAATTCTATCTACTATTGATTATTTACATTAACAGTGAAAGATTAACACTATCTAAGCTAATACAGCTAAAGCGATCTTATTAAATAAATTTGCTCTTGGGGAATAATCCCGCACAAATGAGCATGTCTGTCATATGAAACAAGTCTATTGACAATAGTTGAAGACAGAAAAATGAACCCTAGTTACTTTTCTGGAAGAGTATTCGAACTGTAAATAAGATCACATCATGAACTAGACCTTATTCATCAACTTATCAAATATGTTCATCCAGAAACTTATAATGTAAAGAGAAAATTCAGACTTTCCAATGAAACCAACATGCACCTTTATCAACAGAGGTATCAGCGGTGATTATACGGTGTAACTGGAATATGATTCGTTTACATTCAATTATAACATCTCGTGACTGTTTAACGATCCTCTCATATCGATCACGTCTTTCGTCCATTTCTGAAAAAATTTCTTAGACCCGGTAGCGATAAAAATACTCACGGTGCAGATATCATTTCAAAACACTATCTCGTATTAAACAATTTTTGTCAACATTTTCGACCTTTCGCTTTTCACGCCCGTAACTAACAATCTTTAAGAGATGTTAGGAAAAAGAAAAGAAAGAAAAACGAACTTATACCATAACTTTTCTTGTTGTGAAGCTTCAATACACAAATTATTAAGATGTATATCCTATTTAAATTCTACGTATATCTACCAGAAAATTGCGTAATTCCAATAATGCGCATAAAATGGAACCCTCCTCCCCTCAAAAGAAAAGAATACATCTAAAGCACCGCTTCATATTAATAAAAAAGATGCCAAGAACGAAAGAAAGTAAATGGATTCTATCCAATATTAAGACTTGCCTTTTTGATAATTAATGAAATCTTGTCTTTCATCCTCAACAAGAGCTCGTTGTTGTCTTGATGAACTTGAACTATTACTATCGTCGGTAATATTATCGTGACTTCGCTTGTAACAAAGTCGCCCTCCACCATTTGATTGTCCTGAACTTGGCTGCGTATTGGACATCTTTGTTTTATAGCTTCAAAAAAAGGATATAAAATTACCATCACATAACAGTTACTGAAAAACATATAACTCTATAAAAACTACTTCACTGTTTAATGAATTTATAACTACTTGCTATAAACTTTCCACCTTAAAACTTAACTGGTCCTTTACTCCTCAGCTTCGAAACTGATTACGTCAATGATACAAAGTATCATGAACCACCAAAACATTACAACGTCTTTGGTAATAAAGCACTAATAAGATATTCACTTTTGATTGCAACAAATAAACATAAACAAATCTAGCAAAATTCAAGGACCGGTATAAAACAATTTATTTTATAGTATGTATTTTTTGCAACAATTCTCCCATCCTATCAGAAGTTGAATTCAATTAGACTAGATCACAGACAAAATTTTTAATAAATAGTCCCAAAGAATCAAAAATCAATGTGGTGCTTAAAAAGTTTCTCAAATTCTGAAGTTTAACCTTTTCAAACTGGAAAGCTTTTTTCATTTAATACTATGCATTAGAAGAACTAACAACACTGACCGTCTCCAGTCTCTTTCTCCTTACTGGAGAACAGAAAGGAAACCCACCACCTCAATTTCTTCTCGCCTACTAATTCCGTACATCTTTACTACCCTAAACTAATTCAAACAAATAAGTCACGAAAATCAATTTTAATTAATTTCAATAATCGGTTAATCAACAATAAGAGAAAAAGACATTGCAAAGAAATAATTCTTGAATATTAATTCGTATCACGCTTCTCGATTTTCCTTAGCAATTTCTTTTTCGTTTTCCTTAGTTTTTCTATATTCTTAATAACCTGAACGACTTCCGCTTTCTTTTCATTTTCTATCCGTCTTCTTTCATGCTCCTTCCGGGCTTCTATTTTAGCCTGAAGGAGGAAAAAAATACGAAACAAAATATATTCGAAGAACAAAAAATTTTCACTCATCTTGAAACACCAAATCGTAATTACAAACAATACCACTTTCGATAAAACACAACAATGAATTCTACTAAAGCTGAACAATTCTAGCAAAAAAAGTATTTTATCACTCCTGAATGAGAATGAAAAGCTCAGAAGCTTAGCACAGTAGTAAATACTTACTGCTTTTTTAGCTGCTAGTTTATCACGTACTTCCTTCTGCATCTTTTTGACGTTTTCCAGTTCTGCTTTTATTCGCATTTTATGTTCCCATGAGGACTTCAATGGTTTCACTTTTACAACAGCGGATGATCTGAAATTTAATTCACTCCAGTTCCAAATACACATCAGTAATTAAGAAATTAATTTAATAACTAATAAATAACTCCAGTTATGATTTAGTGGAAGCTAGAAGTAATACACTATCTTATCTACTTCGACCACTTTTTGCCATAAAAAATTTTTCCTCCTTGCATTTTATAAGATTTAGCGCTTAATATTCTACTTTATTCGTCGATCTTCCATTAGTATCTATGAAAACTAAGTTAGTCATTTCTCTAGTCACTCAGTTTTATATTAATCTTATTATTTTAATTACACCTTTGAACAGTTTTCTAAAGCTTAGAGAAATTATTACGCAGGACATACCTCAAGATACATCATACCAATCTGTTTCATTTTATCTCAAAGCGAATCTTTAATAAAGTCAAATCCTATAAAGACTTACTGCTGAATAATTAAAATATTTTTACAGTTTTACCATTCCACTTATACGACAAGAAACTTCTGAAAGCCATTTTCTCTAAAAGATATGTGGAATAAATGAAATCTACAATCCATATTAAGACGAAAATGAATCTTACCTCTCCTTTCGAACCGATTTCCACCACCGACCTGATCTAGGTTTACGTACTACAACCTTATTCGTGCTGCTAGTATCAGCAGAAGTAACACCATCTACTTCCATAGTATTATCAGTTACATATTCATTTGCCGATGTACTCACATTACAGATGCTCAATCCGTCTACTTCTTGCGTCATTCTTATCCTGCAGATAGCTAAAACGGGAATAAATGTTAAAAAGTTTATCAACATATCACTAGAAAAAAGAAAAACTATGCTGGCACAGCGCAATATGGTTCATTTCAGAGGTTAGACTCTAATTCCAACTTAATTACTTACTTCATTTCGTGATATTCGGAATCTCTATATCCTATTCAAGCACAAATGAGTCTCATTTTTAGACATACCCAGATATCTAAAAACCAGACCCACCTAGTCTCGAGAAACTGACAAACCTCCCAAGCCTCAATTTTACCTAATCCCTGAACCAAGAAAAAAGGTGGAAATGAAATGCACACAATGGGCTGCGTTAAAATGTGTAACGAATAGTTATCAGTGTTTCTCTTGGGAAGTCGGGGGAGTTAGAGGTGAGGAATCGCGGTGCGCATGTGAGAAGGTGGAAAGGGTTCATTATTAGTCTCTGAGATAGGATAGGATTGACAACTGGAGGAATTTGACCGAGTTCTGGATCTTTTTTCCAATATTGCTAACGATTGCAAGTGAAAGTACGAAATAGTGTATAACAAAGATTATGGGCATTACAAGCAGTTATGATTCTTGAAGATTTGTTTTCAGATTTTTAAAAAAGAACTCTTTGAACAAATTAATATTATTCGGCTCAAATGAAAACTTTCCATGAAATATACTTTCTATGTTGCAAACTTTTTTTTTTTTTTTTCATCACTAACTGCTCCATTATTTACACATAGCAAGAATGAGGCTACATATGTTTCGCAGATGTATGTCACTGACTACAACTTTTCGAGCAGCAGAACATACCGTAAGATCACCCATTCAGGTAAGAGTTGCAATTTTGAAAAAATTCAATTAAAAAGCAATCTTTCCTGATTTTCATCTACGTCCTGATCATTTCTATTGATATGAAATGGTGTTCCGATTGACCAGTGATGATATTTGTTGAGAAAAAGGAATGAACATGTATGCTGAAGTTGTTCGGATACATTACGATTAGATATAATTTCTTGGTTTTAAAAATTGTTTTCATTTATTATATGTTTAAGTGACTAACCATGACATACAATTAGCAGTATGGTTAGCTGGTCTTTAAACTTAATAAATTTTAGTTCTACTCCATTGCATTGCTTATAGAAGATGTCGGAAACTTTCTTCATGTTTAATATGATTGCTAAACAACTTTTGATGTATTTCGACTCTCTATGCTTCATTTTGCAATAAGCTAGGTTTTAGGTGCATGGTATAGAAGGGCGATATGCAGAAGCGCTATATTCGGCAGGAGTGAAAGATAAAAATCTTGATGCTATCGATAAGGATTTCAAATCGCTGCAGAGTCTTTACAAAAGCAGTACTAAATTTAAGGCATGTTTAGTGGGAGGAATTTGGACACAAACTTTGACAAATTAGAAATTATTATATATTAATATAAAACACATTTATTTGGTATAATTTAGTATATATAATTTAATATATATATACATAATGCTTGAAATCATACATTTGAGAAATACATTTTTTCATTAAAACTTCTGTATAAAGTTCACATTTATATTCATCTATAGTTTCTTGGCTAAGTAGAATTATTTTTAGAATTTTGTCTTAGATCCTGCGTTAACGCCAGCATCTAAGGTCACTGCTGTAAAGGACATTGCAAAAACTCTAAATTTAAGCAAGGAAACCTTCAATTTTCTGGGTTAGTTCACTTAGCTTATTTTACATAACCTAACCTAGATCCACTTATATGTTTGCTTAAATTGTGATGCATATTTTTAAATAAATAACCACCAGTTATATGCATAGTCATCACTTAGTCTCATTTTGCTTCTTACTTATTTCTTTTATCATCCTACATTCTCGTTCGATCTTCTTCGCATGTGTATAAACATTTCCATAATGCATTTGGAGCCACTAAAAAGGTTTGGTGAGATTTTTTTGCAAACACCGAGATCATCTTGAATTTATAAAATTTGCAAATAAAAATTAGTTAAGTGCTTAAAATTCAATAAAATTTAAAATCATCTTAAATTTAAAATTGAAGTTAGCAAACCGAGGGTGAAGGTTGAAGGATATTCTCCGTTATTTTAATTGATAATTTCAAAACATATCAGGAGATTTGGGTTAAGAACTCTCTTCGTTATTTTGCTTAGTAAAAAAAAGAAAATTTTCCATGTTCCATTTCTTTAAGACTGTTGAAATCTTAGGCTCGGTTATGAAACTGATTGTTCGGAGTTTTTTTTTTTAATCACTCACACTTAATTACTAACTCTTTGCATTTCTTCATCTTTTTCGTTGCGAAACAATTCAGCCAGCACTGATTTTCTCTCTTCTGAAGTAATTTTTCATTATATCTATCTCTTATTATTTAGTATAACTTATGTTTAACCCACTGGATTATCGAAATATTACTGAAATCAATATAATGTTGGTCTTAAATGTTTAATTTAAATTGGAAATACTTTATCGGTCAAAAAACTCTACCTGTTATGTGGCCAGGAGTTAAATCTTGGATAACAGGTGGCAAGTTGTAGTCTAAGTGTTCTGATGTTTGTAGGATATTTTTCTCGTCGAAATAGATTTGCTTTAATAATTATTTTAATTTCGAAAATAATTATATTGTCTGTTCTGGACCAATTTTGAAGTATTTTAGCATAGTGGTCTTTAGCCACTTCTCTTTTTTTTGCTCTCTTTTTCAACGATTTCGACGTGCTTTATAGATTTTGGGAGAAGTTTTCAGAAGATTAATTGATGAAATCAAAATTAGTTACTTCTTTACGTGTTAATTTCATACCATGCAAATTGACCCATTCATATACAATGGAACCTTGTAGACATGCTATTAGACCTGAAATTTGTGGATTAATGAACTAATATTTTCAATTTTCAGTCAATGTAACAAACTTAATTGATCATTACGGAAGGTTAGGATTATTTTAGAAGTATCGGAATTAAATTATAAAAGCATGCACCCGAAAGTACAGCTGGCCATGATTTGAGACTTATGAGATATATATAGAGAGTGTTCATTAGTCCAAAAACAGCAACAGCAATCAAGCTTGGATTATAGTTAGCAGTGCAGAATGATGTTGATGATTGCTCTGATTCCAGTCTTTCCAGTGGTGAGGCTGAAATTTATGATTTATCTAATTTGGCAAGATAGGTTTTCAGGATTTCATTTATCAACTTTTTCTTCTTTTTCAACTTCTCCATTCTTTCCGTATTACTCTTAAATGAAAGCTGTTGCGGAAAAATACTAAGAATGGGAGACCTGATGAACCAAATTAGGGTTACTGTCAAATGAAAAAAATTAACAGTGAAGTTTTATTCAAGCTTGATTGATTGCTCAAAATTTACTTGCTTTCATTACTTTCAAAAGTGCCTGTACATCATCCACTGATGGACTGGTGGCAGTGGACGCCATTTGATAATGAATTTTCCAAAAGTTTCAGAATCCTATAAACTTGAAAGGATTAAAATGATTCGGAATTTAAGGGATTATCAGAAAAAGAGCTAATAGAATAGAGATGACTGTTAGGCGATTCAAGGTGACCGACCGCCGAGTACTGGAGAAAATGAGCCACTTTCGAAGTCATTGAACCTTTTATAAAGATTTCGTGCTGTATCAAGTTTAAAAAATTTTAAAATTTGAAAATTTTTTTAAAATGAATATTCTAGTCTGCTAGATATAAGGAAGTTTGCATCTAACGACTTTTTCTCATGCAGTGAAATTTGCATAGCTTACAGTTCTAGTTTGAAAAATTCATCCTTTTTCCATCTGTGTTGTCATAGTTTGCTATTTTTAAGATTCTAACAACAATATAAGTGTACATAAAGAGTTACGCATTTCATCATCACTTATATTTCACTGTTTCACACATTATCTTATATGCTTACTTTCCAATTATGTTTTAGTATTACTGGCGGAAAATGGACGATTAAATCTCCTTGAAGAGATTATGGAATTATTAGATTCGATCATGCGAGCACATCGAGCTGAGCTTGTCGTCGAAGTAATTACTGCGGAAGTAAGTGAGACCATTTTTGATACGTTTTTTGTTACTGCTTTTGACGCGCTTTTCTGGGCTTGTACTTTTAGTGGGAAAATTAAGTCGCCGTTTCTGACATTAACAATTTCATATTAGCGAATAACATGGGTCTCCATTTAATTCAGTGAATAATTTAAATTGGCTAGCTATTTTTGGGTGAGTTGTTTAATTCCGTCATTTGTTCCCCTTTACTCTCTGTGTTTTAATTTAAGCTTAAAGATTTTATTAACGTGTACTTCAATTTCAGCAGCTCAGTAAGAAGCATGAAGCAGCATTAAGAGAAGCATTGCAGAAATTTGCGAAGCCTGGTCAGAATTTGCAAATTCATATAACAATGAAGCCGAGTATTCTTGGAGGTATGATGATAAGCATTGGTGATAAATTTATTGACATGAGTGTAAGCACACAATTCAAGAAACTGACGGAAGTTTTGCGAAATGCCGCATAAATTCAAAAAGTTTAGAAGCCTTTAGCTGTTTTAATCTTTGCCCATTTTTTATGTGATCCAAGCTTGTCTTTTGCCAATAAAATGTATTATTATTGTTCTTTGTCGCAAAAACATGTTTTTATTAGGCTAGAGAGGTTTCATTCATTTTACATGTAATGCTAAAATATATTGATTTGTCTGATCTTTAATTTTAGGTTTTTATCACCTTATTCTGGTATTCCATAAAATCTTAGATGACTTTTCCTTTTTTTTTTTTTTTTTTTGCCGCTGAAACATAAGGAATAAATATTTTGAAGTGGTTCTCAAGCTGCCAAATACTGCCTGAGATTAAAAAATTTTGTTGAAATTTCGGTTAGAAAGAGATTAAATCTTTGTTATTTTGATATATTTTTTGATACACTCTAGTATCTAAATTGGTTTATATAATTATATAGAATTTAGAATTTTGAGCTTTTTCGAACAATAGGCGGAGCGGCTACTAGTTATCAGATTCTTCATTCGCTTAGATTCATGAATTTTCTATTGATTTCAAGATTTATATTCGACTCATCAAGATTTTCAATTTTATTACTTCATATTGTAATTTCTAGCAAAATTCACAATTATCTTTGAATTCAGCAAAAAGAGCTCATGATTCTAATGGAATTTTTGCATTTATATATTGCAATTAATTAATCTCTTTCTGACTTAGAAGTTATGCTTAGTAGGACATTCGTAGTCATATTTATTTATGATTATGATGATTAGAATTTGTAAATCTAAATTTTCATGTTATGCTTGTTCTATTACTAAATAAGTTATCTGCTACAGTTCGGTTAGTTTCTGAAATGCATTTCTTATCCTCGACTTGTTTGTTTTTCGGAACATTTTTAGTTGCCAGTGTCCTCTCCGTCTAATTATCAAATTTTTGGCAATTTTATTCGAAAGACTGTCAAGTTATGAGACCGTTCCATCCAAATTGGAAACTTCTGCTGGAAAAATGCACAAACCTGAATTTGGTTTTTTTTTTTTTTTTTTTTTTTTGCATATTAATTTATACCAACTTATCTCAATGACCGCTATTATTTTTGAGAAAATCTTTTTTTTTCCATTGAAAAATATTAATGGACAACTGTATATATGATAATTGTCCATCAATATTTTTAAATGAAATTTACATGAAAAAATATTATATATCATCACAAAATATATATATATTTTTTCAAATATTTTTCACGTGAATTTCATCTAAAATTTCTTTCCCACTGAGACCGGGACCGTGGTGAGCTGAATGAAGTAAAATCCGTCTAAGATTACCAAATATGATTTTGCCGACTGAATACTTTCTTTCCTGTCTCTAATCTAGGTAAGTATATCACATTTATGATGATATTTGCTTAGATGAAAAGTCCGATGAAAGAGGAGAAAAAATTTATAATTTGTGAAGGAATGGGGTGCAATTTTCTGTGTCCCTGTGTTTTTTCCCTTTTCTCATTTTTCTTCCAAAATCGAAAATTTTCGGCTTTTTTTTTTTTTTTTGACGGAAAGCATTAAATTTCATTTTTCACTATCAGACCGGAAGCAAACTTAACGAGCTGAAATAATGATTCTAGTTTAAACAAAGAAAAAAACATCTACACAGTAAAAAACAGTTGATACAGTTTCAATTTCAAAAAGTGCTTTTTTTTTTTTTTTTTTTCTTCAAAATTTACTATCCACCGGCATATTCCTCCTCCTCCTCATCACGGCCAAATTAAAATCAGTTCGGTTGGTATATTACTTTTTTTTTTTTTTATTTTTTGTTAGGGAATTTTCATTTTAATTATTTGATTTATTTCCAACTCATTAAATTAGTTTCTAAATCTAAAAGTTCGTTTTAAAATTGTATGATGAAATAACACGATGTACACGATATTTTATATATTGCAACTAATAATTAACAAATGAACATTATATTTTTGTAGGACAACCTTTAATTAACTTGAACTATTAATTATTTACTGGGAGAAAAAAAAATCACATAATTATAAATCATGAAAATTAGTTTCTATTTCTCTATAACACCATTGACTATAATATATATATATTTGTTAATTATTTACCTTATTTGGAATGCATCTCGAAATTGTATATATATACAAACAAAAAATACATAATCATAATTGGAAATTGATCCGTGATAAAGTAATTAATTCATATACAATTCTAGTAAAAAAAAAGCATTTTAATATTACAGCATGAAAAAAGACTGCCTTTAAAGACTTTTTTTTTTTGAAAATTTTCTTTTTATTTATCGTAATAATTGAAAAAATTCCTGCGAATTTATATAGCCTTCAAATAATTGCTTTCAATTAAATTTCATAAGATTAAAATTTCGAAATAAAACAAATAAAACATCTCAACAACGTGCTTTATAACTTTTGAAACGAAAAGCCGATTTTCGATCATTACAGAAGCAGAAATAGAAAGGACTATGTGAATTTATTAATTATTCGAAGAGTATGTACAAAATGCATATTAATTAATTCACAATTAATATGAGCATTTGTTTTATGAGCATATGAACATGTACGGAATAATATGAAAAAAAGAAAACATAATGATGATAATAATAATTTAAATATATTATTGTGGGGATAATATTTTCAAAAGCAGAAGACTAATTAGGTTAAAGAATCAAATTTTAACGAATTACAATTATTTCATTGTATTTAAATCCCAAAAATCGAATTTAATTCCATATTAAGTTTACGTGAGCCATTACAATCAATAAAAAAATAAATAAATAAAGTCAATCAAATTTTAATCATTACAAAAGTTACGTGAACTCAAATTTAAGAAAGAGTTTAAGTTAACGTGAGCATTTCAGATTAGAAATTGGTGTAAAACGCAATAATACGTTAAACAAGCGTCGATAAATTACCATTCATATATTCTTCTTCCACTTTTTTATCATTACTTGAGCACCACACATAGATGCAATGTATAAAACCTGCCGTACAAATAGCAATTGACGCAATGCCGAATGCTGCGCCAACGCCACGTGCTATGGTACCAACACGTCCTGGTACTAGCATCCATTGTAATACATTACCTGGAACGCAAGGAAAATATGCCTAAAAGAGACAAAATTTATATCGATTAAAAGAATGTTACATTATTACAATTTTATATCATCCCGCAAAAGTTTACTTATATTTCTTTATAATATACTTTAGAAATTAGAAAAAAAAAAAAATCTAGCTTAGATATTAAATGATTAGATCATACTGTGCAGATAGTAAAAAAGGTAGAATAAAATGCTTAGTCACAATTCTGATATAATCCAGTTTTTTTTTTTTTTTCTTTTTAACAGGAAATATTTACCGACAATGAAAAGAAGTACTGCAAAAAACCAGGCTGTATAAACAGTGCAGCGTAGAAATCGTCCGCCATTTAGAAATGATAGAACTCTGAAATATTAAGTAGTAATAAATTGCTATTTCTAATTAAAAATTTATTAATTTAAACAAATCATTGAATTTATGAAAATTTAACGCAAGTCAAATTATTAACTAGCTATAATATAATTTTGAAGTATTATATATATATATATATATAATGTATATATGCTTCAAAATTATTAAAATGATTCCAAAACATTTTTTTTTTTTTTTAAAAGAGATGACAAATCACTTCAAAAAAGTGAAAGAGGGAGAGACAGAAGGAGACAGAGAGAGAGAGAGAATAAAAAAGAAAATGGAAATTTCAAATTGTTGATTTTTAAATTAAAATTTTTCAAATTTCAAGCTGTAAAATTTTATGGCTCTAATTGAAAAAGTGGCGTGCAAAATGTTACCGGAATGATGAAATCTTTTTAGACTTCTCGGATTTTACCTTTGATAAATAGTTATTTTAGGAGGGCAAAGTCATTAATTCATCGGCAGCAGTTCTCAAATTACATATCCATATACACCATAATAATGATAATGGTAATAATAACAGCAATAGTACAATAATAAATAATGGCGAGAATTAATAATAATCTATAGCAATTAATGAAAACGATAACAATAACGATAATTCAATTATTAATAGTAATCATTTAATAACAATCAATAATAATATTAATAGTAATGATAATATCAATAATATTGATAATGACTCATATCATAAATTTATAAAATTTCAGGCTATTTATCGATGCAATTTTAGAGTCTTTATTAGCGAACCATCGGCCGAGAAAATTAAAAGAACTGAAGCGGAAAATTTACGATATCCTGTCTAATGCATTACTTAATGTTGTTTGATATTGTCGAATAAAAGTCACTGAGATGGAAGAACAAGAAATATCATTCTGATGAAATTCAGAGTTAGAAAATTACAACGGTATGATATGGATAATTAAAATTGTTGATAATTAACAATCGACTTGATATGATTAAACAATTAATTAACGAAGAAAGGACAAAGACTGCGAAATGAGGAAAAAAAGTAGTCATTTGCAATATATTTTATGGAAATAAATATGGCTCAAAAAAGAGAAACAGCTAATTACAGGAATGTTCGGTCAACGAGAATGCAAAATTTAAAATCAAATTAGATAAAAATTTCGAGTGGTTAAGAGAATATATATGTAGTCAAGTGGAAGAAAAGGATGGTCAGAAAAAAGACAAAGAAAGAGGGAAGTAATTTTGGATTGCTTTTTTTTTTTTTTCTAATTTTTGGCTGAAAAATAATTTAGCAAATCAAAATAAGAAAAGATTGTAGCATGAATTGTTTGAATAATCTTTTTAATTATTTAATTGCATTCTGAATAAAAAAAAAATCATTNTTGGCTGAAAAATAATTTAGCAAATCAAAATAAGAAAAGATTGTAGCATGAATTATTTGAATAATCTTTTTAATTATTTAATTGCATTCTGAATAAAAAAAAAAATCATCTTTCAGTTACTTTTATTACTACAATTTATGAAATACTTCACTAATTACTCGAATCAATTAAAACAGAGCTCACCTTTTAATTGATGTTGGATTTGTTTTAAGCATTTTCAGAGCGAAAAAGAGTTGTAAAGTTGATAAGAGAAAGGTGGAAACTGATGTTGTCACAGCAATTAATGATAATGAATTGGCTATTTCATACAATGCATCATGTAATATTAATGAAGCGTCACCGGAAGACGTAAATGATTCCGCTGCAGCGGTACGGCATTGAACGGAAAGTAAACTGAGCAGTGACGTAAATGCAAAAAGAACTGATAAAATGGCCATTAATGTTAATATCAGTAACGAATATTTAACCTGTAAAAAGGGAAAGAAAACTTTTTGTAATTTAAAATATCAAGCGTGTCTAGATGAAGTTTAAAATAAAATTAAAAAAAAAATTTTCACATAGTCTATTGGCTTTCTTCTTGGAAAAATTTTGCAAATAAATTTTCAACAAAATATTTTGATTATCAGTGTAATAAATTTATTGCAAATGGATTACAGAGATGAAGTTTTTTTTTTTTTACTGCTTTCAATATTTCAGTTTTTGATCAATTCCTCTTTTTTTTTTGATAGCAAGCTTCAAAATTTTACTCAAATTGTAATTTTTAATTGAAAACCAATTTGATGTGAGTTTTTGATTTTGTCAAATAATTATATTAATAGAAATTTCATACTTTCGAGAGATTAATTCGAATTTCTGTTTGCTGTTTATGAAAATTAGTATCCGCTTCCAATGGTGGCTTACGTTGCATTGAATGTATTCGACGACAACAAGGTGATGGTGCAATCTGAAAAAGAAGGAAGAAAATATTTGAAAAAAAAAAAAATTTTTTTTGAAAAATTTAGTTCGATGAATTTAAAAAAGAAAAAAAAAAGTGATGCAATTTCTTTATAAATATTACAGCAAGAGCTTAAATACGGTTCGGAATTAATTGTTGGAATGGAATTTAGAAGAAATGAAATTCAAGTAATCATAAAAAAGCATGTGGGAATTGATAAAGCACTGATGTGATCAAAACAGAAAGACGTTGTCACCAACATACTGAATAGAGAAAGGTGTCATCAAAATGACTAGTTTACAATCATTTATCCCATTTATCAACCCATCTTATCAATCCTTCGACTCTCGATTCCTAAATCATCTCATCGATTATATTCGAGATTTCCTGATCTGATAATGCTTTAGCATTTCGAATATCAAAATGAATCCTATCAATCATTAATATTTGTCATTTAATATTATTTTTATTAAAATTTCTGGACAAAATTTATGCTAAAATTTATTCATTAAATTATCAGCTTTTAAAATTTGAGAAAGATTCGATACATATTTCATTTAATATCTTTAGTCTAAATTACTTAAAATCTAAAAGCAAATCTGTTAATTGCATAGATATTAACTGTTGCCATATTATTTTTATCATAATAATTTTAATTTCCCTTTCAGAAGTATTAATCTATTATCAAATATTACAACTTTAATAAATCGTTAGTTATAAAATCTGAGAAATAATAAGTATCTAAGTAAACAATAACAATAGGATATCAATTTCATCATATCATATTACAAGACTGATTAATACATAATGCCCACACATATCATTAAATGCAATATTATCACAAAATTTAGCTTTAAATTTATATTCCTTCATTGTTTCTAGGAATTTTCAAAGTAAATTTCTAACTTTAAAATTAAAATGAAAAAAAAAATGAAAGGGAAAAAAAAAAAAAACATTGAGCAAGTACAAAAATGCAATGCCCGGAAAGCCTGATTTAAATTATGCAGATCAATGCTTGGATACGGTAAATACGGTAGCTGTAGATACAGTAATAGTGGCTAACAATAGAAGTAATGTAACAGACATACCGAATTACCATTGTTGTGATGATTTAACTCAGAGAGGTAGCTTGAACGAGACGGTGGTAACAGTGGTGTTCGATACGGTGTAGATGAAATACTCGGCAAAGCACACATTTCCTTCTTTAATTCATTTATAAGATGGTACTGTAGAATACAGTACTCCAATGGATGCAATCTGAGAACTGCAAATGTTACTAAAGAATTAGATTAAATTTGAAAAAAAAGGAAAAAATGTAATTGAAATTACGAAGAAATTATACAGAGTAAGTTGTATAATAAGTCAAGTCAATAAATAATCACAGTTGCTAATTGGTGTAATTGAAAAATCACAGAAAAAAAAAAGCCAAAAAATCAGAAAGGAAACAAGAAAAGGAATTGAATTTGCAACCTGGAAGCAGTGATTATCGATCCGGAATGTGTCTAATCTCATCAATATTTAATACGGAAGGAAAGCAAAAATCTCAAAAAGGACGACAATAAAGGAAAACAAAGAAAAATAATCGAATTTATTCAACAAATCATTATTAGTAATTTAAATTTATATGATTTTTAAAATTATGCTTTTAAAATCTGCTTTTTTAGATATTTTTTGAATATTATAATTTTGAACTAATAAACAGCAACAGGTTGATCAAATAATTGATAGGCTATATCAAATAAAACGGATCATTTGGATCACTTAACGTAAGGTGTATACGATGTCAAATTGAAGGTCTATTGTTTTAGTTTTAAAATAATTCATTAATCAGCCGTCTCAATTCCCTTGATAATTATTCGGACTTCTCTAATAATAGTAAAGTAATTTATGCAAGTTGCCATTTTACGAAATATTGTTTTTTATATCCTTGTTGCAATCACCTTATTATTTTTGATTATTAAATGATAAAAACTGCTATTAATAATAACAGATAATTATTTAATTTTTAAATAATAATTAAAATCAATTCTAAAATTATTCCAAAATTAAATGTGGCATTACCAAGATACAAATCTTTTAATCAAAATTGATACCAAGATTAAATTCATTTTATACTGAACTATTTTTGGTCACTTTTAAAATAATAAATAGGCCAAACAGTTATCATTTGTTTTTCATAATTAAATGGTATTTTAAAAAAATTTTTTGATCTGATATCGTTTAATAGAAAAGGAAAGAGAATTTATTAAAGTTCAGTTTGAAATCTAATAAATATTTTCGTTCAACAAACTATCTAAATCTTCATGTCAAATTATGGAATTCACAAAAGATAATTGTTCAATTAATAATTAATGAGTATCAGAATTTCAGAGTTTCTTTTTTGGACTTCGAAAATTTTAAAACATTCCAATGTGAAATTTTAAAACCGAAATTTCGGAAATTTTGGAATAACATAAAATTCAAAACCGGACAGAAAGGGAAAGCAAATAAACTTCCTGCGGAAATGAAATGATTGCTAAATAAAACAGGAGGATGTTTGTTTCTTTTTGACCCAAATTTAATTCAGCAAAGTAAGACAAAATTGAAATAATAGTAAAGAAGTTCATTAACAAAAATAGCAAGACAATAAATGCCTAAATGGATAGATAAATGAGCTTCACAAACTTCAACTTAAATAAATTACCATCCGCCGAATAATTCCATTACTTGAAGTGCGGCATCATCCACCTCTAATATTCAAGTCGAATGATCCAATTATTAGAAAAGGAACACAATGAGAAGAAAATGGATATAAAAAGCATACTGCATAAATAACAATGTGATAAGACTAAAACTGGATAAAGAAGAAAGGGAAATTCAATTTTCGACAAAGATGCAGGAAGAAATTAAGTCGAAATTGATAAGGGAATTTATTTTTAAAAAAGTATTCCAATACTGATGTTAATAAGCAATGTAACATTCATTACTTACAGGAACTAAATTTAAAATCGAAGAATTCAAAAACCTAATTTCTTAGCTGCTGCTAGTCTTTTTTTTTTAACAATTTATAGATTTTGAAATTGAATTTATTTGCACCAGGAGTTTCGCGTGCATAGAAATTGGCATAGCTATAACGCTTGTACGTGATTATCACTAGAAGATTATCACTGGAACTTTGCATATTACATGTGATTATCCTAGAACTATATGTACAGCACGTGAATATCACTAGAACTCTGTATATTACATTATGTGATTATCACTAGAATCATATATTCTATAGGTGATTATAATAGAATCATATATAATATACGTGATTATTACTAGAATTATAAGTGTTATACATAATTAATACTATAATTATGATAGGAAGAAGCGATAGAATCCAATTTCCAATTTATGAAATGTGCTTCACGAAAAAGAAGAGGAAAAAACTTTTATGAAATGAGAAAAATGCAAAGGAATTTTGCTTGTAAGCATTTAACGATTAGGCTAAAGCTAAAGAAATCATCAAATAATGAACAGTTTAGGGGATGGGAATAAAATAATAAATGAAATAATCATCAAATCATTTTATTTATTAATCAGTCAAAATATTGCTACTGTGACTAAATTTTGCTCAGAAAATTGAAAAGAAATATTGAATAAAGTAAGTGAAATTTTCCCTTCTTTTTCTAGAGCTTTCTGAAACAGCACCATTTGCGCAACAAGAAATTTACAATAACCTTTTGACCCGTAGATTTCAGAAATTGAACAGAGGAAAGAAAGAAGGATCGATTTACGATTACCATTAAAATGAGAATGTACAGATGGTAATTATAATACCGCCGCTAATGCTTCTGCCCTTCGTCCTCCACCTTTGCCTTGTTTCCCCGCTCCATCTCGGTCCTCCTCTCGTTACAACTCGATCTCCCTCTCACTTCCTCCCGCTCCATCTCGGTCCTCCTCTCGTTACAACTCGATCTCCCTCTCACTTCCTCCCGCTCCATCTCGGTCCTCCTCTCGTTACAACTCGATCTTCCTCTCACTTCCTCCCGCTCAATCTCGGTCCTCCTCTCGTTACAACTCGATCTCCCTCTCACTTCCTCCCGCTCCATCTCGGTCCTCCTCTCGTTACAACTCGATCTCCCTCTCACTTCCTCCCGCTCCATCTCGGTCCTCCTCTCGTTACAACTCGATCTCCCTCTCACTTCCTCCCGCTCCATCTCGGTCCTCCTCTCGTTACAACTCGATCTCCCTCTCACTTCCTCCCGCTCCATCTCGGTCATTCAGCTTCATCTTACTTGTGAAGGAACAAATAGTGGAAATGGTTTAAAACGCCGCATAAAACGGGATTAATTAGACATTTAAGCATTCTTCCATTTCTTTTTTCCTTCTTCTTTTCTCTTTTTTCTTTTAAATTAACTTCAAATGATTTCAGTCAGTCAGTTTCTTTTTTTTGAGCTGTTAAATGCAAAATTTCTGCAACAAGAAAAATCAAAAAAAAAAAGAACGATTGAGATGTAAAAAAGTTTGAGAGAAAAAAAAAAACATTTCAAAAAAGACTAAAATTTCTTAAAAATTAAATGTTTATTAAAATGTCTAAAAGAAAATGCATCCTTTCGAATACAAAACTCATTTTCAAACTATACATATATATGTAAATATATAAAAGATTTTGTGAGGCCTTTGAACTTATTTCTGTTAAGATCAAGTTTAAAACTTAATTAGCAATTAAAAACCTTACAAAAATTAAAAACTAACAGCTACACTAATTAAGCAAAAATTTCCAAGCTTGCTTGTGCAAATCTCCAAAACATTTTGCTGTGATTACAGAAACGTATTCCAGGTAAAATTAAAAATTAAAAATTTAATTAATGAAAGTTTTGAAAGGAGTAAAAAAAAAAAGGAAAAGAATGGAAGAAGAGCCCATAACAACGTTGGCTTTGTTAGGTCATCCTATTAACAAAATCGTTGTATTAATGAAATCTTTTTGGCTTTCTCTCTTCTTTCCCTCCCTTTTTCCTCCCCCTCTCTCTCTCCTCCTTCTTCTCTTCCCTCCTCTACCTCTCTCTCTCTTTCTCTCCCTTTTTCTCTTATATGTTATTCAAACTTAAATTTAAAAAAAAAAGAGAAATTCATGAATGAATGAATAGGAAGGAATAAAGAAAGTGAATGCAAAAGAAAACACATCACATCGAAATACATTCTAATTTTTTTTTTAAATTCAAATATCTGTTTTAAATTTTAAAAAAAATTTAAATTCATTGAAACAGTGGGTAAATACTAATATTATTAGCAATCCGATTTAAATCGTATTTCAGCCACTCATATGATTTAAACCATTTCCGTTATTTCATTTATTACGTAACATAAATACATTTTTAAAATAATTAATAGTTGTACATGCAATCAAAATGAGAAAAATTCATATTTTGCCAAAAACTCCCTTTATATATTTTATCATAGGATTATTCGGCAATATCGTCGAATGATTCATGATGAAAATTGGACACCTTAAGGAACGGCAACTATCTATCTAAAGCATTTCGGAGATACGAATGAAGTTGTGATTGTTCACCCAGTAAAATTAGTAATCAGGTGTAAATTCAAAAAGTTATCACAATATATATTAGAGTCATTTCAGGTATTTGGATTATGAGTTAATTCCCAAATCATCACAAATATTTTATGTTTTTAAATTACAACAAGACATTAAGAATTTCATAGCGTCCCGCCTCAACTTAGTGTTCGCTATTGGCATTATCGGGGCATTACCATTGCTGTTGCTTCCGTTAATGTTTGTGGTGTTGCTATTATTGTCATTATTTTTTCTTGTTATTATCATTATTATTATTATTCTCATTTATTAGTGTTATTGTTATTATTTATTATTATTATTAATTATTGTTATTGCTATTATTATTACTGTTATTGATATTGTTGTTATAATAACAATAATGGTAATGACAACATAATAACTGGTAACAATCATATAAACTGTTATTGTCATCGCTATTGCTATAATAATAATTATTATTATTGCTATTATTTTTTATTAATTCTTTCTTATTGTAATTCTGAGCATTTAGGAAGGCGAATAGCATTTTTTAAAAGGGAGTTGTGCTGCATCTTCAGTGGAAAATATTCATGTCTTTTGAATGTGTCAGAATATTCGATATAAATAATTTCAGTTCGTACAAACATGTAAAGTTATTTTGAATTTGAAATTTGATTTTCGATGGTTGTACTCGGTATCGAAATTGCAGGTTCATATGCTAGGAACTTTCGGATGCCTCCAACTGGTTCTTTAAATTTGTCAATTCCAGTAGCCGGTAATGCTACTGTGAATGCAACAGGTGGAAGTGACGACGAAAGAATTTGGCTAGTTTTTCCTTTTTTAAAAGAATTCTAAAAGGAGTTAGAAACTGTTAATTTGATGTCTTGTAGCTTATTCGGGAAAGGTTTGGATTGCTGGAAAAACAGCAAAAACATTTATGCAATTAAAAAAACCTATGTTTGTATAAACTTATCGTTAAGAGCTGCTGGGAAGTACTTTTTGAAAAATCATCTATTAAAATGGATTTCAGGACTCAGATATTATCCGAGGTTAGCGCCAGTGGTATCAGCAATAGTGCACCAGGGACGATCCTTTTCCTCGGTAACATATCAGAGATAATATTTGTTTTAAGTTTTATGCTTTTTTCCCTATTAATTGCTGCTAATTTATGAAGTAAAGCATAGTACTTATTTGCCTAAGAATTTAACACATATTTGCTACGATTGTTAATTCTTTGTTACCTTGTAATCAAAACATTATGTGAAAATCTGCAAAAAAATTATGTAACTAAAAAAAAGTGTGGAAAACCTAAGGGAAAATCTCAAATCTTATTTAGAAATGTGTCCAAATAAGAAACATTTTTTAGCACTAAGGCTATTTATCAATTTATGGACTTTAGGGAATAGACAAAGTGGCAAAAGTTGGTTATTGAATAGACTTGAAAAACGAGAAACGTCTGGTCGCGGTTCTGCGCTTGAATATCATTTTTTAAATGTTCATACAGACTACAGGGACGTAAGCTATGCTTATCAGTTGGCATCAGCAGGTCTTATTGTTATCATTACGTTCAATTACTTTATCGAATCATCAAAAATTATTTTAACAGAAATTTAATTTAAGAATATGGATAAAACAAAAGTAGAAAACTAACTTCCGTGTTATAGTTTTTATAGCAGGGCGCTATTTTAGCAGCTATTTTGGAAGATTGTAGAAAACTGAAAACTTCAAAACAATCCATTCAAACAAATTATTCAGCGATTTCGCATTTTTCAATTTTAGGTGCAGGTGTTGCACCTGGCGAAAGTGTAACACTCCCAGTATGGGTTTTAGACGGTGATGAGGCGTTTGCCTCTTTGGTGAAATTTGCTTTAACTGCTCCGTTAAGTAAGAGCATTGTGATATTATGTGCATCGATGCAAGAACCTGGATCTATATTGCCATCACTGAATAAATGGGTTAAGGTGATCAGTGATCAGATAGAAAATATATTCGACAAAAGCACTGTAGCGGATGCTCGCAAATCACGTAAGCTCGACATAATAAATTCACTTCTCTTTACAAGACCTATATACACAATTCTTCTTAACACCCTATTACTGTGCATAATTTTAAACTCTCAGAGATGGGGATCGTATTGTGCTAATCAAAGTAGAAATCAACACTGACAGAGAAATGCTAAAGGTCATTTCAGAAGAACTATTTTGGCAGGAATATGTTGAACCGCTTGATAGCTCAATGCAAAGTGACAAAATACCATCCATGGAAACGGAACATGTAAGTTTGCGTTGTGTAATAATGCTAATGATTTTTTTTTCTTTGATACCTTATAATTTCTATAAATTAATGGTCGCTGATACAAGATGTAATTTTCTCTTTCCTTCTTTTCATTGCTTTTCTATTTTGTTCTCTCTTTTATCCGAATAAAAGAAAAAAGGACGTGTCTGATTCGAAATGTTTTGTATTAGGTACTGCTACCATTGGATCAAAATATTTTGACTCGAAACACAGGTGCTGCACTGGTAGTTGTGCTAACGAAGAGTGATTTGGCACATACTGAAATGTCTGATGATCAGCTCGATCGTCTACAGTACCACGTCCGCAAGTTTTGCATGGCACATGGAGCTGCTTTGGTAATCCTAGTAACATGCTATCTTTTTATCCCTTGCTTTTCTCTGTTAGTATATATGCATATAATATATGCGTAGTTTATTCATTAAGCCTTCAGGTTAAGTCTACGTCTTTTCAGGTTTACACATCCGCCAAGGAAGAAAAGAATACAGCTTTATTGTATAAATATCTTGTTCATCGAGTTTGTGGAATGCCATTTACAACACCTGCTCAGGTAGTTGACAAAGATTCGATATTTGTACCAGCAGGATGGGATAATGACAAGAAGCTCGATATTATCAAGGAAGCGATTCCAGATGTGGATCATCCATTAGATGTCAGTTTCCATTTTTTTTTTAGCATTGCGAATAATGAGGGACGAAAGTTCCTCACCAAATTAATTTATAGTTGCTCGCCTGATTCAGTTCATATTAATGAGAAATTTTTAGCAAAAAGATCCCGACAGTAGGAACAATTTAATTTTTCTCATGTATTACAGATGGTGCGTGAAAGACAGTCCATACGAGATCAAGTAATAGAAGCAGAAGAGGAGCAAGCGTTTTTGCAGAAACTTGCAAGCATCGAAGTTTCATCGCCGAAACGAACTACACCGCAAAAACAAACAAGTGAAGGAGGAGATGGCAATTCTCCGCTAGTTTCCTTCTTCAACAATCTTCTTAGAACTAAAGAAGGCCATGTCAGTTTTTGTTTTTAGTTTATGCAAGTATGAACTGGGATTACTACCTTTTTAAGATACGAGATTCAATAGTGGAAGATTATTATTTGCAGGCAGCACAATCAAATCGTACAGTAACAGACCCACAGGCACAGTTACAAAGAATGCTAGAACAGGTGAACAGTTCGGCAACATCAACGACAGGAAAATCAAACGGTGAACAAGGATCAGTGGCTTCAGATTCGTCGACTCAGCAACAGTCATCATAAATTTGATTCCAAGAAAACTGTGCGAAATTATAAACTAAATTATAAATTATAAATTATAAACTACTCTGCTTCGAAAGCGATCTGTTATTATCTACAATTTTGTAATATTTCTGTGTTATACTTTATCGAAGCATTTACTTGGTTATTGCCATATTCCAGTGTTATTCTTTTACTGATTTAATGAACTAATTATTACTGTACCATTTCAAAGTGTTATTTTGGGCGAAAAAATAATTGTTCACTAAGCAAAGCACAGTTTCTATCGCCAAAAATCTATTCACATATTTCAGATTAAATAAATCGTCTTCCTTCTCTTTGTCTTTCCTTACGAGTGAAGGCTATCATAATTTCAGTTCATGATGTGAAGTGGTTCTCCTTCCCGATTTCTCTGAAATTCCGATTAGACTCCAATCCACTGCTTGATAATGCTTATAATGCTTCCCTATCACCAATCCAGTGAGTTTGTTTGGGAAAGAAAATGATATTTTGGAAGGAAAACAAGAAGGTATTTATTCTTGTTTTTCTTTTCACAAAAAGTGGATGAAAGCATTAACTAGTACATTCAATGGTTTCTATAAATTGCTGTACTCCAGTCGTCCCTTTGCAAATGGCTGGAAAACCTCCACATCTTCTTGATAGTCAGAATCAAGCTTGTAAAGCTGTATATAAGCTGATGATTTGTAAGGTACTAGGTCAAGGCATGGATGTATCACTCGTTTTTCGACTTTCCTGAAATATTCGAAATTACAATGAGACCGGAATCCAGGAAATTTGCTCGGAAAAGTCTAGGAAAGAGCAAGAGAGGAAAAAAAACTAGCTAAAATTTTTAAAGTGTAGAAAAGTAATAAATAAAAATGTTGATTCTTACAATCGTTCAAGAACATCGATTACAGATTCGTTATTTTCCATGAAAATATCCACTTTATGTGGTAGAGTACGTTTTGAACGATATCGTCGAATAGTTACCACTGCACCAACTGGTAAAATATTCCGTAAAATATCAGTTTCGGATTGGTGTGGGTAGTGTTGCATAGAACTTGGGAGTCTACAGAGATACATCTGAAGGATGAAATTAGCTACAAAAGGAGGAAAGGATAAATTTACAACTTAGAAAGTTAAACATTTAAAAGCACTAAAAACTTTTTTTTTTTCGAATAAGTTTGTCCCACATTTTCCCACCTTTTAAATCAGTTCCAGTTTAAATAAGTAAAACAGCTCTAACAGTTTATCTTATCCATTGATTAGCTTCCTTAATATTATTTACTTATCGACTGATTGGCTTTCATAAAAATCATTTACTTGATAAACCCATTTCAGTAAATATACTTCACAAAATCATTCAATGAAGTGATCTATATAAAATCTTCCATATCAAAACTTCATTCACCTCGTAAAATCACCTACTCCCTAAAATCAGCTGATGAAAATCATTCACTCCAAAAAAACTGTCTACTTCATAGAACGAGATATACCTTTCGTCCAACCACCCGATCGACCAGTTCCTTTCATGAAATGTTTCGAATCCAGAGGATGATATCAGGTGATATTAGATGACCTGACACCGAAGGTGATTCGAGTGCTACACCACTTGGTACAGCCTACTCTACCTTACAGTTGTGCATACACTTCTGACGATTGTAATAACATCAGAGCGCCAAGAACTGAGGAAGATTTGAACTTCTCGTGGTAGTTTCACACAAACAAGCTACTTATCACTACACCACAACTATCAACCTGTCACCATTTCATAAGTTTCAGAAAAATTGAAAATAAAATTCCATTACACTCGAACTAAAGACAGAGCTTATCGAAATAAAATCCGTAAGCATTCCATTCGCTTACAGAAATGATTCGACAGAGAAATGAGATCAAAATGAACTTTTTAAGACTGTTGGAAATTAATTTAATACAAAGATAGAAATTCATATCTGAAAAAATGGTCCCAATGAAATCACTTTTGATTGATTTTTACAAGCTTAACTTAAATTTGACAAGCTCAATAAGACCAATCCAAAAAGTATACTGCTGTACCTATTGAAGATGAGCATAATATCTCAGAAGTACCAAACTTTCCATAATGAGAATGAACGATGAAATGTTCAATCCTAACGTTCAATAACTTGGAAATATGCCTTACATTCACTAAGACGTATGCAACTGTAAGAACATAGTCCTAGTAACCATTATAAAAACTCTCATATTGGTTTATAAGATTCTACTCAACTTACAAGTGGTACTTCGGAAAATTCTCTCGTAAGTAGACGTAAAGTACCAGAAAGACAATCTAGTTTCGATACGCGTTTCTTCCATCCGTGATCGGCGCTGCGCAGCCACACCATCTTATCCCTAATTTCCGCTACTATAACTCGACAAGGATTGTCAGTGGAAAAATCAGAATAAGCACAGGCTATTGCTGGTATCAACCATCTCTCAGGGACATTTTTTAACTCGGACCACTGAAACAACACTTTAATTATTACGAATGAAAAGATGTAAGGAAGAATAAAGGAGATAGTAATATCTCAATAAGAGATTAAATAAAAATTATCTACGTTAAATGAGAACAAGAATGCACCGATTCTGTCAAATCTGAATGGTTGGCAGTTGTAGAAGAAACTTTTGACGAATAACAAATGAGTCTTAGTTCAAGCTTTAACATTTAATGGTTAGCTGTGCAAACTTTCTGAATATATAATGACATTTATTTACAAATCCGAAAAAATATTAAGAGGAAAACAATTCACCTCAGAATGTATTATTTGAATATTATAACAATTTAAAGAAAAAGAATCTAACTATAACAATACAAAATAAAACTCGAATTATTCAGAGTGATTATAGAACCTTAATGAACAAATTCCTTTCCAATTTTTCGATTGTCTTTTTGTGATATCTACTATGCAAATAAATAAATCGACTGTTTTCAACATGAGAGATGTACAGAGGTTCATCGGTTATCGGCTTCTGTAATCTAGAAATTTGAAAGTTTATATTTATCCACTAGCACTTTGAACCATCAGAATTTCTCCTCTCCAAACATCAATCTTCTACTCCTTTCTACAGCTAACAAGAAATACTAAAACTTTTTCAGGCGTAAGAAAGGAAAAGTGCTCCCTGTTTGTTTCTAACACTGTTTTAATAAACTTGACTATAATATCGTTCTGAAGAAGTATAACCTCACCTTTCCAAATGCAAGATATGACTGGGCTCTGAGTGTTCGTCCTCAGAATTCTCCTCATCCGTACAATCACTTGAAAAATTGAGCTAAAAATAAATTCTATACTTCAAATTAAATTTAACTTCTCTGATTGTTAAGAAACTGCAAAATAATCATTTTCGTATACTGATTTAGTAAGAACAAAAAGAAGCGGGCTGGAAGGACAAAAATTATAAAGGGAATACCAGCAAGATAAAGTGAAAAACTTTTAACTTGATTAATAATAGTACTAATTGTATTTTCTCCAGTGTCAAATGCTTTACCAATGACATAAATACAAAAAGAAGAGATATGCCAGTGGTTTATAATAGAAGGTTTAAGAACTCAAACTAATCTGTAATCAGTTTGATGGTAACGAAACTCATTACAAATGATAAAAAGAACTGTCCGACCGAATCATTAAAAATCTTAGAGAACCTAGATGATAAGAGAATCCGAAGAGAATCTTAAATGAATTTATATGAAATCAGTGTTACAGTACCAATTATGCCTAGTTGACTCACTTTTTCATTCCATCGCTTTTTTTGTGTCTTTTTATATTCGGTTTGCACCTCACGATGATAAAACAATTCACCGAGATTTTTCCCCTGCATAGTTGGATGATATAAATTGACTAGAAATGGTATGCATGAAACATCAGCAAGTTCTACTCGCACAATATTACCACAAGATTCAATAAGCCTCTGGAACATATCCACCTTTTCCATTGTTAAATCGTTCATGTCGACATCTGTAATTAAATTAATTTTACTTTAATAAAAGAATTATTTAATGCTCTATCAAGCAAACTCATACATCATAAGATTTTTTTAGTTTTTTTTTTTTTTTTTCATGTCCATATTCAATATCCACAAATTTCTAAGAAAAAGAAGTGAATCATATAAATTACTACACTTATTTGAATAATGTAACCGTACTATCACCAAGGAGATGAAGTTCCGAAATTCCACGAATATATCTCCAGATTTTCGGGAATGACTTTTCGACATGGCTACGTCTTAAATGACTTTCTAATGCTACGAAGAAATTCTACCATGACAACAATCAAAGATTCATGTCAAGATTTGTTAAAAATACAACTTATGCTGAAATTATACCTTTCATACGACAACGCAAAGCGAGAGGTGGTAAGCGTCCAAAAACTTTCAAAAGAGGTCGAACATTCTCCATCCTAACAATATTTTCATTACCGATATCTACAAGATCCACTACTACATTGCTACCTTTATAAAATTTCAAGATTTTTGCCCGCAACCATTTCAAGTTACCAACCTGCACCACACATGCTGCACCAGCACACATCTAAAAACAAGAAAATGAAACAATCTTACCAACTTGTAAACTTTGTAACTAACATTACGTCAATATTATCTTAAAATCAGGGTCATCAGATTTGAATTAGTGCGAAAATATTACTAAAAACAAAGAATTTATACCTGATCGCCTAAAACCATAAATTCATTCTCCGAACTATATACAGCCTGGATTTTATGGTATAACTGTTCACGGGCTCGATCAAGTGATTTCGGCTGAAATGCTCTTTTGAACTTAGCACAATCATGAGATAACTAGAACCTTTGTTCAATGTAGAGTTTTCATAGTAATACAAGCAACTGCAAATCGCTGCTCTGAACACTTAAAATATCATTTGTTAAACACATTCATAGCTAGATTGTCGTCTAGTTAAAATCCCATAAATGGTACCATTTAAAAGAACTATTAAAACTAGACAATATAAAATAGTTTCAATTCAATTCAATGAAAAAATTCCATGTTCAATTCCGAAAATGTTAACTTGACATACTTGAATGCTGAAATCATAGGGAGAAAATGAATTCGGTAAATGTGCATAAAAAACGGGAAGTGCAGCAGTAGACTGCCCAGCAGGTGCATCAGCTGTTGTAGCAAGATTATAATGATAATGAATAATTACTTCTGGTTCAGGATATTTCCAGCAATATTGCGGGAATGCTTCGGCTAAACCTAAAAAAAATTAAAAGGAGTATACTAAATGTTAGCAGCAAACAATAAACGATAATTTAAAAATGTATTTATTAATAAGTGCTAAATACATCTCCTGAGCAGAACAATGAGAAAATACAGGAATGCCAAGCTAGATTGTGTAATAAAATCATCCCAGAGTTTCACACTGTTAGCAGGTTTATCACAAAAATATGAAAAAAAAAAGGTAGTTATCAATTGATATTTGTAACTTCAACAATAAACCAACTAATAATTAGAACATGTATCAGCGTTGTTAATGTTTAACATCTCGATATCAAATGCTTCCCAGAATCTATAAGGAAAATCTGCAACCCATCACGTAGCTGTAAAAACTAACATATCATCATTATTAATTACTTACATCGCAATTTCCACTCCGGTTCACCAGGAACTTCGACTAAATCACGACAATCACTCCACTTTACTCTATCATTCCTGTCTCCCAACAATTCTGAACTGAAGTCGTGTAATTCACTGGAAGGAAAGCTTTTTCCAAAATGAGAAATATCAGCATCCGCAAAACTCGCCATCTTTACCTACCAAATCTGGAATGATAATGAAATGATTTTTCAGTAAGTCCAGGACTTATCGCGATGGAAATTGCAATTATCCTCAAACCAACCGTACAAATACCACCACAGGATAATACAATTACCATAACCATTAGCACTAACAATAATACATTAACGTCATAACCTGACACTTTTGATGATCTTCGACAGAAAAATCTGCAACCCACGAAGCAGCCAAAAAACTAACCCAATTAATACAAGTGCTAAAACAGTTATTTCGATATCACCCATCATTTAAAAAAAAAAACTCATCTTCATCATCATCCATTCCTGTTTGCTTTTTGCTGCTTTTTTATCTTTCACTTTTATTTTCACCGTTATTGAGATAATTCCTGGAACACTACATGTGGATATCCATGCATATCTCATCTAGTACGAGAATACCAGCGCTGAGAGAAGAATTTTAAGGCAAAGATTTGAAAGGATGACTCCCAAAGGTTTAGAAAATATATTGCAACATTTACAGAAACAGATATTTATATATTGAAACATCAAAATCGAATTTATCACGAAAAAGTGATTTAGTGAGAAACAATGAAAGGAAATATCACATCGAACAATATCCTGGCAATTTAATAACATTGTACAAGAGAGTCTAGGCTGTATTCCACTGTCTTCAAACATGAGATTTACGTATTTTCTTTAAAACAGAAAGCAATATTAATCCTTTCAAAATCATTTAAAAATGGAGTTAAAGCCTTCATCAGAAACTAGTAAAAGAATATCAGCGCTAAGGAAAAATTTTAAGGCAAGGATTTGAAAGGATGATTCCCAACGGCATACAAAATATGCTGCAACATTTACAGAAACAGATAGATATGTACCAACTCTACAACGGATGATGACTGAAATGGTTGTCAAAAAATGAATCCAAATGCTCGTCTTCATTTTCATACTCCTCGAAAGCACTCTCAAAATCGGTGTATTCAATGCGTGAGGTAGCTGTCCCCAGGTACTGAAAAAAAATAAATAAATAGATAAAAAATAAGAATATGCTGGATGCATACAGGTTATCAGGGCTGAGAAAATACCTTTCCTTATGCTTATTCAAAAAGATAACATCAGGATCTTCATACAATATTGTATAGTGAAAGATATTCGACGTTATTCGGATTAATTATGAAAAGCGAAGAAATCATCATATCTTGAAATATGAAATCGTTCGTAATATAAATTTAGTTTAAAATCACCTAAGTTGTTGTAAAAGCAAACTTACTTCGGGCATTAATGGATTTTGAGCAGATATAGAGTGCTGAACAGTGCCCGCATCAACTGCATGTTCATCGTACACAAAATTTTTGAATTTTCGATGTACTAAAGCATCAACCTCTGGATCATTAAACGAGAGAATAACTGGCGCTTTCACTTCATGTTCTTTTTCATTTCTTATTTCATTATCATACTCTGATACAGGAAATGAGTATAAACTTCCCGACATATTTGATGTTGATGCTTGTTCATCTGCAATAAACATGAAATACCAACCGATTTCTAACCCGTAAAAATAGCTTTTCTATAATTTCGTTTTCTAATTAAGTATTTTTAACAAAAGTTTGTCTCCTAATTAATCCTAGTCCATAAAATCTCGAACAGCGACAGTCTCAGGTAAGTAACCGAAAAAAAAAATTCCATGAAGTTATTCTAACAGCTTCCTTAAATCCTAATGATCCGTAGCAACATTCTGATTAAAATTCAGAAGAAAAAAATAATCCAAACAATAACAAAAACTTTACCATTTTTTCCTGAGCGAATATATTCTGTAGATATAGTTTGCCCAACACCTGGCGATACGACAAGTGGAGCGGATCCAATATGTTGCATTTTACTGCTTACTTCATCACGAATACTGCCAGTTTTCGAACATGGCAACATATTGTCGAGCTGTAATTAGCAATAACATCATAAAAAAATTAAGTTCAACAGTCTATTTATTGACACTTGTTGGGTCTATAAATCCATAAAAATACAATTACTATGAAGATGATCATATGGTGTCAAATGTTTAACACTAGGAAGGAAGCGAAACAAGCACATCAAAACTTAGTCACGAATAAGATTTGCGTGTCCTGATTAGCAACATACATCTTTGATGCCAAGACGATGAGCAATCTGAACACGTAGCGTATTTGGATCAACAGCTTTCTTCAGTGTTTCCAAATCCAAAGTTCTTTCCTGACCAGACCGTCTCTGCTGCATACGTCGCACTATGCGTTGCTGCTTCACCGGTATTGATGGCACAAATTTCATAATTTTACGTTTGCATAATTCGGAACCCAGAGCATCCAGATATTCAGCACGATTGTATCGCAAATTATATGCCGTAACCTGTTAGATATATTTCGTCAGGATTTATTAAAATCAATAAGAAATCATGCTAAAATTAAAAGAACGACAGACCGCTAGCATAGCGTGATCCACTTCCAGAATCAATCCTGCATTATAACTCTATTGATGTTTAAATTGCTCAAAAAAAAAAATGAAAAAAATTACAAAAGCATCAAGATTTGTGCGACCACCAAAATGCACGGGGCGACGCCAGTTCTGTGAGTCAAATATTTCACTTGAGATCATATCAGGACGAAATTCTGAGGGAGTACCCTTCCTAAAAAAAAAAAAAAAAAAAAAAGAGAGTACCTTTCTTTGAAAAAATGGATAAAAAACGAAAAACAATGTATTAAAACGAATTTGCCTGCACTTTAATCTGATGCAAAAGTTATGAAAGCAATGATGAAAGGAGAGGATTATAATTGTTACTACTACAGTCATTATTAGTTATTACATACCTGAAAAAAAAAAAGAAAAGAAATACATTCTGACTTTCCGACTCACTTTAATGTGATGCAAAGTTATAATAAGTAATAAAACTTCAGAAAAAAAATTGAATGGAGAAGGAAAGGAACACCGAGAACAGGAAATATTATTCATTTACATTAGTGAAGAACATTCTTATACTATTTAAAAAAGACTACTGTTAAAAAAAAAATTCGTTAATTTTTATAATTTCTAATGATCGCAGCAGTGACATTATCAGTTTAATAATATCGTTTAAAAAAACACTTACAGAATGGATGTTCGAGGAGCTGGGCTTGTTTCTTCCGGTCCCTTAATACCTTTAACGGACTGTTTTAGAGCCATTTCCACAGCAGCAATACATTTCTCATCTGTTGGTAAATTCCTTGGCAAACTGGGTGTATTGTTATATCGTCGTTTCCGGAAATATGGTTGCACTTCCAAATTGTTACCTATTCTCGTCGAAATATTCATAAATGCTTCTGAGTCAGATTTCCCAAAACTACGTTTATGTTTGTCAACGTTCGACTGCAAATGAGTACTGCGTAATTGGGGTCGCTCTTCAATATCTCCTTCAATTTTTGAATATTCTCGAGAATTATTTTGGGCTCCCGTGGAAGATCGTAGATTATTAACACCTTTTAACAGTTCTTCAAGTGTCAAATCGCCAAAATCTCTTTTTGCTTCTTCTAATGAAATTATTTTCAATAAATCACGCTTCGTTTGCCCAACAGACAGCGACCCACACTCCGTTTTGTTTCTAAACAAATCATGTTCCAAAGCTACTCTAACCACTAATTCTCTCATCAATGTAGCAACGACAAGATCGTCTTCAACATCTTCTGAACTTAGCTGCTGTCGCTTTTGTTTCTGAAAAATTTCTCTTATTTCAGTTATGTTTATAGATTGCGACGCTTTCGTATTCACTGCTGGTATTACAAGTGAAATCCGATCCAAAGAATTGCCAGCTTCAGCGGTAGTAGAATCATCAACCGCTTCTGACATGCTATCATCTTCGAAAGTAGTTTTTCGTTTTCGTTTTTTTTTGGCTTTCGGTTGGTTAGCCAACGTTTCAAAATTGCATTCAGTCTCCTTCATATCTTGGAGAGTTTCTCCGGTGTTCTTCTGTGGTGCTGATTGTAAAACCTCTATAATAACTCCATCAGTATCTGAATGCATTTCTTGTGAATTCACTTTTTCGACTTGTTGCTGCTGCTGCTGAACTGATGAATCTGTCTGTGAACAAAACTGAACGACGGAGTCCGTGAATGAATCGGAAGGGAAATCCGTAGTAACGGCAGATTCCGGAATTAAGGTCGTTCCCCAATCCTTTGAACCAGAAGGCGCAAATTTTACTTCCGAACTCTGCCACTCATAGTCTTCTCGATCAACCGGCTGACTACTACTCAAAGTTGGCACACTGATGTCTTTAACTAATTCGAAATTTCCTTCCGCATCTTCCTCGTCTATTCGAATCTGTCGCATCGGAATTTCGGATTCCCAAATTTCCATTTCATTTGGGGCATACTAAAATACAATTTCATCAGACTTGAAAATTAATTATATCTAAGTGTGTCTACCAAATCTTTTTCTTGGGAAAAAAAGAAAGAAAAAAATGTAAAATAGGCAGAATGAAAGTAAGTGTATAAAAATTAACAGGATTTGTTCCGGTAGACACGACAGGTGTGGCAAAAAATGAGTCCCGACTACATTCCTCATTCTCCGTAAGCACGCTTTCAGGCCTTACAGAACTGCCTCGAGTTGCATGACCAGAAGATGGCGTTATCGTTCCAGAATTAGCCTAAAAAAAGTACAATCTAGTTTATTTTGTAAAAACCGGAAAATTAAAATAAAAAAATAACCTTTGTGAGTTTGCCAATATCTCCCTGTCTCAATCTATCCCGGAAAACATTTGGATATAAGTACCACAAACGCTGCGGTAATAAATGGATATTTGGCAAAGGTATATAGCCTGTTTTCATCTGTTCTTCCGTTCTTCTTGTCCAAAAAACTTCCCGTGGTACCCATAATGGAAAATGACAGCTCTGAAGCAAAAAAAGCCGTTTCCCTTCATTCACATCTTTAAGATTACTTATTTATTTCCAAGTTAACTTCTTTGAAAACAAAGCCAATAAAAAGTTACAAAGGGCAATGGGAAGACATTCATTTATCTTATCCACTTTTAGAAGTATTTTTCAATGCATATTTCTGGTTGCGGTGGATGCTTTCGCAAAGCCATGCAACTTCAAAACTTCGCAATAACAATACGAAGTTAGAAGAGAAAATCAAATTAGAATTGTAATTACAAGAAAATCAAATAGGGCAAGAGAAAGATATCAAAAATTTAAAAATAAAAGGACAACTGTCCGCAATTCTAACGTCCCTGTTTGGATATCTTCAGGGTCTCTCTAATTTAAAAAAAAGGAAAAGCAAACCTGATTTTTTATTCCCCGACAAGTCCACCATATTCTTTGATACGTTTGGCCATTTTCTTGGTACACATCAAGCTCCAGAGCTTCCAATCGCTCTGGACATTTCGGACATTGCAGTATGTCGAAATCGTAGACCTAATTTTTAAAATTTCAAATCTGACAATTCCTCTGCACAAAAGCTAACTGGATAAATCGATTATTTTTTCGAAAACACAAAAGCGTATTTGTAAAAGGAAGAAAGAAAACCACTTCACCAGAGCACGAAAAATATAGATTTTTTTTAACAAAGAAGGGAGATAGATTCTTACACGGTTTTTATCGCGTAATTGATAGAAAAGCGAAGCAGTGATATCGTCCAAATTCGAAGCAGCAGTAGCTGGTGAAGAAGTCATAGCTGTACCTCAGATGTCCTCCCTTAATCAGTCATTTGCGAAGAAAACAGAAATTAACATCACAAAATCATCGACAGGAGGATCACCGGACAACATGCTCTCCAAAATTGCTGCACTATGAAATATATTCATCATTGTCGCCTTATAAAGCGACTCTGACTAACGATTCAAAGAAAAATTTTTTTAGAAAATTCGAAGATTTATTTGATACATTTGACACTCATAAATATTGCAGATATTTGATTGGTATCTCTCAGTGTTGGATCAAAATGTATTTTTTCAAAGTTTAAAAAGGACTTCAGATGAAAAAATTAAAAAGCCCAAGCAACTAACAAATGACGCAGTACAAAAATTAAACAAATGAAATGAAAAAATGTTTTATTCATTTTTAAGGTAGGAGAAGGTAAAGTAGGAAAAAGCAGATATACTGAACAACAACCTGTTTAATTCATTAATTAAAAGTTGACATTTCTTAAAAACCAACTGGAAATCCCAAAAAAAAAAACTGCCCAAATCATTAACTTAAAACTTAACGTGACGTTGGATTTTATGCCAACGATTGAAAGTTTACTGGTAGAAACGATAAATATATTTATATCTGTTTTAAACATACCATTTTTCAAGACGAAATTTAAAAATTCATTTCGATAAAGCACTGCGAAGCAAAATAACTCATGTAGGCCTTCTTTAATACGCCACTTCTTTACCACTTCCACTGTTATTTCAATGTCCACTATCTCTATCAAAAACTGAAAATAAAAACAATTATTGATGAACTTACTCCAACAGCAATACTAATACAATGTGAGCGTGGGATAATTTAAAATATCGCACAACTTAACTAGAAAAACATATTATTTGCTCTTCCACTATTTTCCCATTCTCATTGAAAAATGGACGATAAAGAACGGATAAGCATCTAACAACAATGAAAACAGATAAAATTTAAGCTAATATTCAAAACTCAAACTAAACTAGAAATAGATCTAGAATTTGAATTCTTCCAATAAGCCCGGGATTACTTCGATAATACTACTATATCAACTTCAACACTGTTATATTCCTAATTCTATATTTCGTAATTTCAGCAACTGACGAATTATCGGTGCATAATTAATTATCTGTAAAAACTATCCAACTGTGAAAATTCTGTAAAAAAGAAGTTGTGAATATTGCACCAGAAATTTTGTCAAGGCTAATTTACAACACAATGTTGGAGAATGCATGAGCAATGGAAATAAATTGAAATCAATGAAAAGACGCACTTTTTAATGTTAAAAACAAAAAGCAAAATTTGAAAATCGATTGTCGAGTTCTGGGACATAATGCAACATTTAACCAATTATTGTCATTATTATTGTTAACTACAACAAATTAACATTAAATAAGTAAAAAATTTGCACTCATTTTTGAAAAAAAAAAAAA
>RCAB01000819.1:0-17546 GCA_003640385.1 Setaria digitata | reverse complement strand
AAAAAAAAAAACAAGACGGATCGGTGCGATTATTATAGGAAGCTGAATTAAACTCATCAACTTACGAAAAAAACTTCCACTCATAACTCTAGCAAAATATGCGGGATTCAATCAATGATAAGCAACGAAACGGTAATTCAAGAGAATAAAAGGTCGAAAAGCGTCGACCAGATAAAATAGAACACCAAAAATATCATAATTAGCAAAGAAAACCTATTCAAAAATATGCTAAGGAAAAAAAAATTGCTTGGAAAGTGATAATAGATATCTTGCCGGCTTATTACGAGATTCAAACTTTAATAAGAATGCGCTCCAAACGACTGATCACCTAGATATTTGATAACATGCACATCATTCTGATAGATATGATTGATAACAAAGATAAATAAAGCACCTCCAACAGCTACATGTGCAGCATTGTGCATTATACCATCAACTCCACCAAAAATCTAAAACCAAACTACTCAACCAATCAATTTAATTAATTTAAGTTTAAGAAAATATGAAACTGAATGGATATAAACTGCAAAAAGGTAAATTACTAGACTCTTAGTGCAGGAAAAAGGGACACTTGAGGGCTCCGGTAAAAGACTGAAAACGTTCTTTTGGTTTAAATAAATATACATTTTCCGCATCAAGCGCCAGAATAGCAAAACATGATTCATTCATTCCTCTTTTGCTCCGACAACATAAAGATTGATACTTACGACCTTTTACAAAAGCATCACGAGGAATTGGCACTGATAAAATATCAAAAACTAACCAAAAGAGAAACTGATGTTACAATAAGGGAGAAAAGAAGAATTGTGATTGTTGAAAAATTTGGGAGTGCTTCCAAAAAATTGATTTGACCGCATGAGAATCGATGGATGTGTCGCCAGCTAAAAAATTAATTAACTTGCATCATTCAATAAAATTCTTTTATTTTCTAGTAAAAACCATGAAAATAGCAACGAAAATATATCGTTTACCTATAAATTATTCGCATTAGCATAGTGATTATATTTGCCAATATCAGGCCATATGCACCAACAACATATGAAAACACGGACGATAGGAATATTTGAATGGGAGAGGAAAGAAATAAAAACCATCCATGCAAAAGAAGCTGCAATTTCGTACCATACAGAATTTCGACTAAGAAAATCTATAACCACATTAAAGAGTTGAATGAACTATGAGAAAAAATGGTCCATCGAAATATGGGAATAATAACTGGCGAAACATATTTGTATATATCTTTGGATTTTGCTGACGTAGACCTGCAGCAAAAAAGCAGACAGAATGATGGTTTCCAGCAGGATAATACGCAAAAGCATATGACAAGAGCAGTTTATTTAATATTATAAACACAAGTAACTGCTTAATATTAAAAAAAAAAAAGAAAAAAAAAACATACCCTGACCTAATATGAAATACACAGTGACAGAAAGTAGAAATCATTAAGTCAAAGTAGCTTTTATAATTTTTAAGAAAAAGAACCTTTCGTTCACTCATTGTTGCCATTGTAAAGCATTCTGTGATACCATTGATTGCAATTACAATTATATAAAAACAGTAAAGTCTCAGAATATTTGCACCTAAAAAGAAATAAAAATTCCACATAAGGACTTCACGTAGTAAAAGCTAGAAATAAAATGTGAGATGACAAACAAAAAGCAAGAAATAAACAAGACAAAGTAAAGCAAGGCAGCAAAAGAACAAGATTATAAATTAAGAATGTCTTTCTTAAGCTTTGCTTTTTCGAAATTCGGAATGTAGTCCCTATGAAGAGCTTAAATGTTCTAAACGACTAGCCTGCATTATTGACCAATAGACTGCCACCATATATTTTGACAGCAAGAGGGGAGTAAGGTATTGCAAAGGTAAATATTACTGTACCTATCACAACAACAATATGGAGGAGATCATTCATTGAACTTATTCCTTTTTTTACATCAATCTGCAAAACTCTGCACGAAAATTACAGCTTTAAAAATCGTGAAGTACTGGCAAGGAGGAAAATGCAAGTATTCTACCATTTTACTGCAAGAAAATGTGATGCTTCAATGATACTTCTGATTAAAAGAAATAACCGATTAAAGACAAAAATCTAGAGTAATTAAAACAGAAACTTCAAATTCCCACATGAAGTGTGGAAAATGTTTAAACTGAAATCCTTCTCCCCCAAATATACCTCAGTTTGGTCTTTTGCCGAAGCTGTTCTTCGAAGACACGCAGAGAAATACAAATACGCAGAATGCTCTAGCGGTGCAAAAATAATGCGCGCAACCAAGCTACCCAATTTATCAACTGCATCGAAAACCGCTGAAAATGAAACACAATTTACAATAAAATTGTAAATTTCCGGTTACTTTGATTGAAGAAGTTTGGAAATGTCCAGGCTTGCAAAACCAATAATATCACTCACGGCAAATAGAACACAAAATGAATCGCAATGTAACTGATAAATCTAGCCTTGATCTGACAACGAAAAGAAATTCGTAAATGCAAGGACGTAGCCACTACCATTCGTAACAGTTTGTTTAAAAATAGAATGAATAGTGAAAGCCACCAACATTGAACGGTTCTAAAAATTTAAGTTCTGTTTAATATTTCAGTGGCAACACCTAAACCAACAGCAGCAAAATAGCCTCAACTACTAATGACAATACAATTATATAAAGAGTCGTAAATTTTAAAGTATTGAACCTGAAAAACACCTCTTTTGATAATGCTTCGGGAAATCTTGGATAAAGTGACACCATACTGAAACCTCTAACAGAGGATAAGATATGTTGACTGTTAGAAATTAGGAAGTAAATACATAAAGAACAATAGCAGAAAGATGACAAAACCTGAAAAAACTGCAATTGGGTGGAATTCTAAATATGATAGCAATAAACTGGCTATCTCTAAAGGTTACTTTAGTTGAGCGCAACCAGGTTTTTGGATGCATACTGCAAAATAATTACTGGATGTGCTAGTGAATAGCACAACTCAACTGTGTGGTAATGAATAATTTTCTTAAGCAAATTTAAGTCTGGCTATCATGTTAGGTTTATTATGCTTTCCTTTCTATAAAAATCTTTCATATTCCCAGGTTTTTTTGCTTCTTTCCTCTAAAAATCTTTCCTATCCTTATCTTATTAGATCAATTTTTTCATTCTTTCGGACAAACCTGTGCACAGCAGAATGTATAAACAGGTAACATCGGTACTGCAATAATCAGAATAAGCACAAAAATTCGTTGTGTTATAACCAAGAAACCATGGGCAAAGGCATGCTGAGCACCCATTCCAAGTCTTAATAACAATATAACATAGGGCTCTGCAAATGACTCCAGCCACGCAGAGACTGCAAACGCTGATAGTGCTGTAGCATACGATGGTACCAATGAAGAGTTTGGTACATTTGAAAAAGGTAGCCAAAAACACAAATACAGCAAAACGGCTATTAAAGGACATAGTAATGGCCTGAAATCTTTAAGGAATTAATAAAATTAGCTCAAGTAAAAACTAGATCATCTTGCTTTCTAGCTAAGAAAATACACTTGAGAAGAAAATAAATTATCATAAAAAAATTACTATTGATAAAAACTCCAAGTTTTACAGGGAAACTTACGCAAACCACAGATGTGTAACAGCAACAGATAATGGTATATCACTTGAAAGAAATACCTTCCGAAATGGCTCACGCACCAGAAAAATTGTTGTTGAATGAAATAACATTAAACTAAAAAAGATAATAAATTGAATGAAATAACATTAAACTAAAAAAGATAATAAACCAAGAGTAAGATGAAGTCTCACTTCCTAATCTTTTAATTAGTTTCTTGTTTCAAACATTTTATGTAGAACATCAACTTCCAGGAAATACATCACAGAAACTTTTCTTAAAGTTCCTCATTTCAGTACGGAGATAGTCCTTATTTTTCAACTTCTGGAACAAAATATAGACTGAAAAATGAAAAATCTACATGACTACCACTCGTTTATAATGGTAGTTTGGTACTAAGCAATATTCGACTGCAAGCTGACAAAGCATTTGATGATTTAAAACTGCCAAATGCAATTTTTAAAAGTTCATTACTTGACATTGACGAGACCCAAAGTATCACTGTCAACCTGCCGTAACAAATACATGTTGATGGCGAATGAGAATATGCGAGAAACCAACTGAAAAAAATCTTACTGAATAAACCATTGAAAACTATTCTGAATAAAACCTCAGCGAAGATCATAAATCTTCAAAGTGCTTTGAAGAAAAAAGGGGTAGTACTGCATACACATAGCGAAGAAAGTCGCTGCTACTTGCCGAAATTCAGATTAAATCAAATAAATGAAATTTACTTCTCTGTCTTAAAAGATATTCAGTTCATCAAACTCAGTTTACAACATCAAAAAAAGAAAGAAATTAAAGATAAAAGAATTCCTAATAGCACAAACCTGCCCACTAAAGTTGTGAATAAAAGATGTAGCCAACGATTCCATTACAACTATCCAGAATATCCAAATACAGTTGTTTTAGTAATTTGATCACGAAACTGAGTTCGACTCTCCAATTATTCAGTTACATATCATGAAGACTTCTTTCCTTACCACCATTAAGTAATCAAGTGAGTTGAAATCCGGAAAATCAAATTAAAGGAAAATTTGTCAAGTCACTTCAACTTCGCGTTATAAAAGCATTGAAAAACAAATAGTTCAGTTAACAAGTAGATAAATATATCCAAGTTTACGACTGTAATTTCATTTGTCTGTTTCACATTTTAAGCTTTTGGAAAATTTTCAATCAGTGCCAATGCAAAGTAGCATTTACATGTTTCCTGATTAAGCATTTGAAAGATTTATTGTATTTGTAAGTTACGAAATTATGGTAATGTTAAATCAAGAAATACGGGAACAAATAGTGGACTTTAATGTTTCAGAGATAAAGGACAGAGAAGTAACTCCAATCAGGATGGTGGCATAATATGGAACAACAGCAACATTAAGTGGAAATGAAAGAATCACATTAATCTATAGTAAAACTTTTCGTCATTCTTACTTTAATTCACATCAACAGTCAGAAAAATCCGACAGCTTCAAAAACATAAACGAGAGACACTATCACTGATCAATAGTTGCTTACGAGGATAAGAAACTAATTCAAGGATTTGAAAATTAAAAAGATCGCACATGAATTGAGCACAAAAATTTTTTTAATTTTGAAATTTACGAAAATAAAATGCCGAAAGAGATAATGATTCAAATCTATTTAATTATTCAACCGGTCAAGTATAAGTGGTCTGAAAAGCAAGCTGAGGCCAAAAATGTATGCCCACCAATCGAAAGTGACAATATTTCTCAAAGTGTGAAGTTTCAAGCAAATCTGTGAAATGTTTGTTTCAAAAAATATAAAATCGGAGAACAAGGAAAGATGAACGGCTGCGAAACGATAAATAAAATTGCCACATATCCCGAAACAAACAGGCAAAAACATTAAACAAAAAATTAGATAAAGAACTGAAGTTTCCTGGATTGAAAGAAAGAAAACTGGCAAGACAAAAGTAACAAAAAACATAAAGTTAACCCCAAGCTTGGGTCTTGCTATAGTTGATGACTAACTTCGAATCACCTGGAGCGAAGCAATCCTTTAAATTCCGTACTGTTTGATCCGGTGATGGTGCGAAACACTGATTAATGAAAAGCAATAGAGAATCATTTTCACTAAGCTGAAATTTTGGCAGCATTGAATATAAATAAAATTATAAGGTATATAATTTAAAGTGATCTGGAAAATGAACACTGTAAGATGGCTTCTTTTAATACTGATCGTGTCTCAAAAATGCTGCATTTAACAGTTGGAATTTTGAATGAAATCCGTCATTCGTCACTTTCATTGGTCAGTAATGTTCAATAGGAGTTTATTAATTTTGTGTAAGCATGAAAATAAAAGTTCCGCATTATGCTGATTCCTCCCTCTCAACAACTACTTCAACAACGTATTAAAATCAAGTTTTTCAAAGGATACATTTTTTGTACATATTATATTTTCCTAGGGAGCACAAGTAGTAATTATGCAAATAAGTGGTCACAATTAAACAAGCTTATACCTTCATATAATTTCTCAAGAAAATGCTTAACTCGGCCACTGTCTTCTTTTCGTCAACCGTCCACTTATTCTGTTTCAATATTGGCGCATCGCCGACTGCTTTTAACAGGATTTCAACTTTTGCACTTTCCGACATTTTTTTTTTTTTTTTTTTTTTTTTTGCAATTTCTTGACAAAACGTCACAAATATTACACCTGAAAAATGTCCTGCTGTTAGATTATCATATACATAAATCTTTAATTAAATTAGCTTACATTATAACAGTACAACGAGTTTTACATCTCAATCTTTTCATCTAAGTTATCAAAACAAAAAATCCAAATACAATGAAGTTTTAAAAACCCGAAATTCAAAAGCCTTAACTTAGGACCGAGATGAGGAAGCCTTGAGAAGAGTTAATTTCAAATACAATTATATACAACTGCACAGATACCTTATACAAGAATCATCCACAGCTTGTACAGCAGAAGAACTAGAAATGCACAGCAACCAAATGCAACACAATTAAACAAAGACCGCTCCCAAGGCTCAAGCATATACAAGCCTGTTACAAAGCAGTACTGTCTATAGTACCAAGAAAATATCGAATTATTCTGCAAAAAGTGAATTGATTAACCATAAAAATTTTGCTTCATCCAATCACTTCTTTATAAAATACTTCTTCTCTCTTAACAGATCATAGTTCACTTGTTTACTTGCAGTTTAAAAAGCAATTTACTTTTTACTTATAGTTAAAAAAAAGCAACAGTAAAGGGAATGGTTCACCGAAATTCAGATTACAACTTCGCTGTCTAAATTATGACCGGTTCAAAGGTCAAGAAAATTTTAGTTCGTATTATGATGTTATAGCTAACAAACCCAACTTTTCATTTCATTATTCTCTTTCGAATTACTGTCAGACGAAATTGCTTATTTTCAGATAGCAGCACTACATTATGACGCACTGAAGAACAGAATCACCTTTTGCACCTCAAGGAACCGCTAAAAACACACCGATAGTGTGATGGAAATTTCAAAATCCAAACCATCAATGATAATTTAGTTCTGTGCACCATTATGAACACTAACTAACCTTTGATAGCGTATTGTCGTGATGGTTTTCTTTCGTCTTCAGTGAAAACATTCAACAGATACCCTGAAAACCAATTTTTTAATTTTATCAACAGAGTACGGAGACAAGATAGCCAATATATATCAATACTGAAAGTTACCGGAGAAGAATATTCTCCCTCCAGTAAAGCTAGAGGTCATGACGCAAATGACGTAAGTATGACAATGAATGCCATTTCTGGAAAACAGAGGAAAGAGTACAGTGGAATGCTCATAAAGTACAGCTTAGCAGGAATGGTATGCAGGATGGAATTGGACTTCTTGACCTCGAGAAGTACCTGACAACGATTGCCTTTCAGAGCTAGACCCCACTACCTTGACGAGATAACCTGCATAAAAGGGAGACAAGACCATCAGTGTATCATCGTAGCCCACGGAGACAGTGTTGTCTGACGGCCTGCTCCTCCCTTGGTTTTTACACTTTCTAATTTTTCCCTTTCCGGATTTGTTGTATCTTCCAGTTTTCCGTCCGGATTTGTTGTATCTTCTAGTTTTCGTGATGTATGGCATCCTCTTAGCCTATGTCAGCCCTTATTTCACGTACACTTCATGTTTTTATTCTTCACCTGCTTTATTATTGCTATTCTTTTCATCGCAGTTTTTTCCTTCAGCTATTTCGAGAAAGCAGATGTGCATGCCATGTCCTAAATAAGACTATTGTATAAAGGCATTTTAGGATAAGGGACGATGGGACTTTGCAAATGTGCGAAGAAAAAAGTGACAAGTTTGTTTTGTTTCGAACATCGAGTCAACGTTTGTGAGTATTGTTTGGTAGAAAATCATAACAAAGTAAGTTTTGATCACTTGCCGGAATGATTCCTGATTCACTTTTATGTCACCTACACTGCTGCTGTTACTTGGTGGCTTGATAGCACATGAAAACGTTAATTTATGATCGATATGAAACCGATAAACATTGCGGGTTTCTTAAGACTTTGTAGCAGACATGCTGTCCTGGAGTAGTTATTAGAAGACTTAATTTTCTTACTTTCTAGGCTGAAATTTAAAATTCATGGTACAGAAGGAAAGGAAATTCAGATTTCAGTGTGTTGTGCAAAGTTATCTGTCTTGGTTGGCGGATAGTGATTATGATGCGAATTGTATGTTCTGTTCGACGCCATTAGAATGCAAGGAAACTGTCCGTCTGAAATGCTTACGTATGTGGTATTTATAACTTTGAAGTAGAATTCAAGGTCATGATTTTGATATGACACCGATTAATGATAATGAGCTTTGCCATAGTTGTGTTGTGATTGGATCATACGCACATGACGAAAAGTACATTTCACGAATGAGACCGAATGATAAAGGCAAATTAGAATCACGTCTGTATTAAAAAATGCGTAATATTTCCTAATTTTTAGATCTGTTCCACTGGGAATGCTTAAATGATTGGGCTCGTTGTTTACCGAGAACTACTGCTCCAGCAGGATACAAATGTCAGCAGTGTCAAGAGGGTATATTTCCGGCTCCCAATCAAACATCACCGATCATTGAGCGTTTACGAGCTACATTGCAGCAAGCAAATTGGGCTCGAGTTGGGCTCGGATTGTCTCTAGTAATAATTAGACTTCCTTACTTTCCGTTACTTTTTGTTTCATTACTATTTTTGACATATTATTCTTCTTGGGTTTAATTAGACTAAAAATCTCGTGAGCCATGTTGGATTCCGAGACATCTGTTGGGAAACCTTGGATTGTCGTGTTACTAAATCTTCATTAATCATCGGTGGATTTCTTTTCTTCTCTATAGGTGTGCAGATTATCTAAGCTCATGCTCATCGGCTGATTGTATTCACGCGGTTAATTTTACTTACAGTTGCCAGAACTTGATATCACTCCATCACCTGTGTCATTTATTCCACCGATGATGATGCCATCTGCAACTGAACAAAACTGCATGAACTTACAAGATGTTTTGCATAAAGTAAATGTGAGCGTAGGCGGCGTTCGTAGCGATACATTAGATACGGTGGTTGAAGTGGGTGATGAATACACCCGGCACGAACAACCCAACCAGTTCACTGGTGAGTTCTTCAATTTAAATGTGCCGCATTGCATGAGCGAAATGTAGGAAATTTAATTTATTGGTAGCTAAATGGCTGCTGGTGTTACCCCTGATCTGTAATCATTTTCCTGATTATTCATTTGTGCTCTTCAACCTTTTATTCACCCTATCCCGAGTCCTATCTGCTGCTTCGAAATGAATTCATCCAAGCTTAAGCTGATCTATTTTCATCACCTAACCTCCCTAGCAGTCATCTTTCTTTTTTTTTTTTAAATATTTTTTCCAAATTATGTAGCGAGGAACAGTCTAGAGGTTCCATTTCGCTGCACTATGGTTTTCAATATATTCAAGATTATTGGGAACTTTTTCCAGTTAGAAAATCTGGGAATCTGGCTGAAAACAGTTGTATGAATACTAGTCCTCTTTTACATCCAGAATACCGTGATGAAGATTTACCAGAAAACAAATATAAACGGAGATCTGCTAGTGAATGGCTTAACCGGTGGTTCAGGTTTGAAATTTTCTAATACTTCTGCACTTGTGGTGAAAGAATTCTCTTTATATTGCATCCACACTTCGACCGATAGAAATAATTCTTGCCCATTCAACGAATCGTTTTTTTTTTTTTTTTTTTTTAAATTTGATCGGCAGATAGCGGAATGAAATATAAAATAAGTTCTTTCCATTTTTTTTTTTTTTTTTTTGTTTAGGTCACGATATGGTAAGCGTTCTACTTTGGACTCTCGTGCACGATGGAAACGCGGCTTCTTTTATCTCATAATTTGTATTATAGTAGTGTTTACAGTATTTACCGTACTTTCACGCCTGATGAGTAACTCTGCAACTGACGATCCAGTGTTCAATCCCCTTGCTAATCCAAACATTCGTATTGCATTTCCAGAACATAGTCAGTAGTTTTACAGCGTTGTACTTGTAGTTGCTTCCTATTATTTTATCCAAAAAAAAAGAAGGGAAATTATTGGTTTAAAAGAAAGAAAGGAGTAAAAGGTTGTTTTAAAGTTTGGAGTTGTGATTTCAAAGTTTACGCAATATTTATTTTGTGATAATCTATTGTGTAAATTGTTTATGTTTCATAATATTGATATGAAATAATCATTCATCTAAAACTTGAATATTAGATGGCGCCGTTTTACGGCTAATATTGTGAACTAAGATTTGAAGATCAGATTGCGCGAATTGTGATACGTGGTAGGAATTGCCATCTCAAGATTTGTAATTAGTTATGATGAGGTAATTTTGGATAATTGCATGGTATGTTCTCGGCTCTATAGTAATCAAAATTAAATTTTATGACAGTTTTAAACTGCACTTGAAGCGAGGAACCAGGTCGAAAAGCCTGCTACTGCTACTTCTAAAATTATATAATTCTGTTTTAATATACTTTGATACCATGCTACAGATTTCCTGTTAAACATGTTGTAAGAGGCGGAAGATATGAATTCAGCTACTCGGGTTTAAAAGTATTTCCTTTGCTCAATTAGTTTTAATGGAATTCAGGTTTTATTTCAAACAAAATGCAAGTAGTATCAGGCCGAAGCTTATCTCGGCTGGGTGCCGGTAACTTACGGCTGATCACTTTCTTACTTTGTCGTGGACAACGAACCGTGACGTCGAAGAAGGTGGAAGTATTCATAAATGATAAGAAATTACTTGTTGATCCCGGGACGACAATTTTGCAGGTTGATATTTGCGTCACATCTTTATCCTACTATCTTATCTTATAGGTTCATCCAGCGAATTGGTGACATTCTCCATCTAAATTTTTAATCTAGTGCTAACAGGTCGCACATTTTCTATAGGGATAATTTTTCATTTCGGCATGGCGAATATATGATCACGATAATTTCATGGTCATGATCATGCAGCCATTGTGCTGCTTCAGATCAGACGAACCTAGCTTTTAAATTTTGTTTCTCTTAGCTTTAGATGTTGTTTGAAAGAATTATATGTGTTTCTTATTTTAAGGAATATAATTATAGGCAGCATCTTTGCTTAATATTGATATTCCGCGCTTCTGCTATCATGACCGTCTCTCCATAGCTGGTAACTGTCGTATGTGTTTAGTGGAAGTAGAAAAACAATGGAAGGTGAAGCCCTTGATATTCCTTTTTTAATGGCTTTTAATTTTGATTTGTATCTCGAAAGCTGCTGTTTAATTTCATATTTTGCTCATTCTGCTATGAATTCCTTTTCATCTTTATCATCTAATTTATAGCCAGTAGCATCGTGTGCTATGCCTGTTACGAATGGTATGAGAGTTCAAACCAATTCACCGATGGCGAAGAAAGCTCGCGAAGGAGTAATGGAATTTTTACTTTTTAACCACCCACTTGACTGTCCGATTTGTGACCAGGTATATTAATTAAAGTGTTCTTTATTATTTTATATGGGTTGGAAACTGTAACTTTGGGAAGGATTTGAACTGTGAATATTTCGCCAGTAAAATGTATTAGTGCAATTCAGTGTATTTTTTTCGAAAAACATTAGAAAGTTCATCGTTAGACAGTTAGTAACAAATAAAGTAAAGACTTAGTTTTATCGTTGTTAAAAAAGTTAATTCATCCAAATGCGTCAGAAAGCCACTTATAGTAATTTGTCATTTTTTTAGGGTGGTGAATGTGATCTGCAAGACCAGTCAATGGGATTTGGCTCAGATAGAAGTCGTCTGCAAATTACATATGATGGTAAAAGGTTTGTTAACAGTATTTTATAATTTATGGCTTAATTTTATATAATGCAACATGCAACGTCTCAAGAATTCTAGTGAATACAGTTGAATGATTCTGGTTCATAAAAAGTAGTTATTAATTTTGAATAATATAGTATTTCGGAATTTTAGAGCCGTTGAGAACAAATATATTGGACCACTGATAAAAACTGTAATGACACGATGTATTCAATGTACACGATGTGTACGATTTGCCAATGAAATAGCCGGAGTTTCGGATTTCGGTACAACAGGACGTGGGACCGATATGGAGGTTCCAGTTTTTTTTTTTTTCATTTTTAGTCAGGAGTCTAAAATCCATTGTTTCTTTTTTTTTTTCACTTTTTATTAATTATCCTTACATGTATCCGTTTTTTCACTTTGGCACGAAGCACAGTACCAAAACGACGAATGTCTCGTTGAAAATCTTCCATGACAAACCCATTTCAAACAAAAAATTTTGAGGAGGGGCATCATGATACCACAGCTTTTCATATGTAATGANACAGTACCAAAACGACGAATGTCTCGTTGAAAATCTTCCATGACAAACCCATTTGAAACAAAAAATTTTGAAGAGGGGCATCATGATACCACAGCTTTTCATATGTAATGGGACATGCAAGTTAGGAAGATCTGTTATGACAAAAGTTAATTTTATCAATGCATGATCCATTTTGAGATTGGAACTTATGTTGAGAAGTTGTTCGCGACGGAATTGTCGGGCAATGTTATTGATATTTGCCCAGTTGGGGCTCTTCTCAGCAAACCGTACAGGTTTACATCTGAGAGCTATTTTTCTAATTAATTATCTAGCATTTTCTCAGTATTTACCTTAGCTGAATTTAAGTTTTCCGTGGAAAATTTTTTTTTCATGAATTTTTACGAAAGTAGCTGCTTAAAGTAGTGAGCATACCTTCATCTTCTTTCGCTAGGTTTTTAATTTTTTTTTTTTTTTTTTTTAAGAAACCTTTGATTTTTTTCAGCTTTACAGCGAGACCATGGGAATTGCGCAAAGTAGAAAGCGTCGATGTTATGGATGCCGTTGGTTCAAACATCGTGATCGCACATCGTACAGGAGAACTGTTCCGAATTACTCCAAAATTATGTGAGGTAGATAAACGGATTAAATAAATGTGATTGCTATTTTCCGAAGCTATTTTTTTTTTTTTCAAAGATAATGAACTGATAGGTTTTGATTGTTTTTCCTTACTCTGTTTTTTTTTAGGATATCAATGAAGAATGGATAAGCGACAAAACGCGCTTCATCGTTGATGGTTTAAAAAGGCAGCGACTTGGGCAACCGTTGCTTCGAACTCAGGATGGCTCTTTGGAGTAAGCTGTGCTTAATGAAAAAAAAAAATTCATCACCTATATTCATTATCAATATTTCGACGATCTTATAAATTAACAAAATGCTCGATACTTAAGGCTCTGTTTAAAATTTTAGCTTCATTTTTACTGCTTTAATCAGCAGGGCTCGCAACAAATTACTACACTGAGATAATTATGGTGAACTTAATGAATATACTATTTGTGATTTTACGGATAATTCATCGACACATTCAGTTATCTGTAGGCCATGCAGTTGGGAAGAAGCTCTTTTTGCTGTTGCATCAAAACTGCGCAGTACTTCACCAGATCATATGGCAGCACTAGCAGGAGATCTTTGTGATACAGGTCTGCCTCTCTCTCACTAATAAAACATGTGGCTTCAGTTTTTATGATTTAAATAAATGGGAAAAATGCTTTCTTATTTTATCTATGAAAATGTAATAATATTTCTAGAATCACTGGTAGCCTTGAAGGATTTAATGAACCGATTTGACAGCGAATTGGTTTGTACGGAAGAATCATTCCCAAATGGCAGTGGTGGAACAGATCTTCGGTATTTTTTTTCAGACACATGATTTTGGTGAAGTAAGAATCAGAAAGTGATCAGTTTATCCTTTTTTCCTGATAACGGTATTTTTCCTATGATTCAGAGATCCTAAATTTTACTGGCCGATACTTTGACTCTAATACTTCTGTAGTATATCTGTTTCGAAATCACTTAAGTCTGCTTTTCCTTTACTATTGTTATATTTCGCGAATGATTTATGTGGAACTCTGAACTCCATGTGAACTTCATTTGGTAAATTATTTCTTGTACCAATGAGAATGGGCGATTTTTTCAGATGCAACTATGTTATGAACGATAAATTTGTTGGTGTAGAAAAAGCGGATGTTTTATTGTTGGTTGGTACAAATCCACGTTTTGAAGCGGCAATTTTCAATGCTCGTATACGGAAAAGGTATGCTACGTTACATTTTGAGTTATACATTTAATTTACATATTTTATATTGTATCGATAACAAAATAATTTAACTCCAGTCAGTAGTCATTTAGCGATGCATACAGCTGCACTGCCTCTTCTAGCACCACACTCGGGTGTACGAAAAGATTCCAAACTGCTGAAAAGATATTTTTTTTAGCTTTCGAAACACCGATATTGAAATTGGTGTCATTGGCGAAGAAGTTGACTTGAAATATGGATATGAATACTTAGGTAACAACGGGAAAATTCTTGATGATATAATCAGCAACAAAGGAGAATTCGCTAAAGTAATGAGCCTTCGTTCTTCTTTTAAATTTGTAGAAGTCAGGTTTAATTTATGTTGAAAAAATTATTGTAGTCTGCTTCAGCGTTTGCAAGCAGCTAAACGGCCGATGATTGTTGTTGGTTCGGGAGCTTTGCAAGGAAAACATGGTGCTGCATTGCTTGGAAAAATTCAAGTACTTGCAGAAAAATTGCGAAATAAAACTGGAAAAAGTATGAACATAATTTAATTTGCTCCATGTAATTAAACTTTTATCATGTTGGATTTTTCATATATTTCTTCCAGCTACTTGTGCTTTGATGGTTTCTGTAACTGAAAGGAATAATGAAATTTTGCAACTTAGTATATTTCTAATTCGGCCCGAAGATATACATTCATTAAAACGCTGTGGAAAGTAAAATTCTTCAAAATCACGGGATAAATATGTTAGCTGTTCTTGTATTTCAGTTGTAAAAGTAGTAAATGTGCTGCAACGTTATGCATCACAAGTTGGTGCTTTGGATGTTGGCTACAAGGTAAGGTTCCTAAAAATCTTAGAAATGTTGGGATACTCTTGGTTATTGCAAGGGTCTTCGAGGAAACGTTGTAAATTGAATGTGAATATAAGAGCTCCTTTATTTTGAACTTTTACTATATGAACTTTTTATAATTATCTATGCTTCTTAGTTGGTAGTAAAGGGAGGTGTACCTTTTTTAATACCGTTGAAATTTAAAATTTGATTATTTAGGCTGGTGCGGAATGGATTCTGAATTCTACCAAACCTATCAAATTTTTGTACCTGCTTGGAGCTGATGGTGGTTGTATTAAAAAGAGTAATCTGCCTTCTGATTCTTTTGTTGTTTACCAAGGTTAGTTAAAGAAGGACGCTACTGTGTGATATGTTCAGTGTGGAGATTAGAAATTTTAGTATAGTTTATACTTCTATAATAGAACTGAAATAAAAAAGGTTTAAGGTCATCATGGCGATGTGGGAGTTGAATTGGCAAACTTGATCCTGCCGGGTGCTGCTTATACAGAAAAAGATGCCACATATGTTAACACCGAAGGCCGTGCCCAAAGAGTTGGTTGATTTCAAGCTTTTATAAATGAAATGAGGTAGCTCATGTGATGTAGTTCTCGTTCATCAATTGATGGGGAACTGGACTTTTCGGTTGTTTCGATATTTCTCTTCTCATGGTAAGAAAACATGTATTTAAAATAAATTTGAAAATTTGTGAAATTTTTCTTTTTAATGTGATGAACAAATTTCAGTAAACTTGCATATACTACAGGCGTATGCTGCAATAACTGTCCCAGGCGATGCCAGGATAGATTGGAAAATAATACGAGCTATTAGCGAAGTGGCCGGAAAAGCTTTACCTTATGATGACCTTGACCAAATGAGAACAAGAATGGCTGAGGTTGTTTAATGGCTTTCATTATTCAGTGTTCTCGGTTTTTCTATAGAAATTTTGAAAAATTCCAGATTGCTCCTCATCTAATACGCTGTGGTAAAGCTGAAGAATGCTCATACCAGGAACAAGCGACAATGCTGGCAGAAGTAATTTTTCGACTTTTTTTTCTCTCTAAAATCTTGAAAATTTTTTTTCGTGATGACGTAGACATAATTCTTTATTTCTTCACTTCTTGCAGAAATTAGAGCCAATTAGCAAATGGTTAAGCAGCCGAATTATCATACTGGGCATTATATTAGTGGCCTTTTGGGAATTTTTTCTATTATCTACCTTTTTCGTTTTCCTTTTTCGCAGCGGCTTAGTACTATCATAACTGATCTTTTACAATGAAAATATTGTGATGCATGAGATAAATTCAAAATAATGCTAAATTAAAAACACTTAAGTGATATTTTGTAGATCCTGTTTATTAATTTATTTAACTGTAGCAATATGCCATAGCTAAATAAATTCAACTCCACGAAGTGTTAAAACTAGTCTGTGGTTGTTGTCAGCAACCGTTTCTGAGTCACTATCTTTAATTTATCTAATTTTTTCAAAGCATGTCATAATGGTAAATATAAATTGCAACGTGCACATGCAGTTTCAGTCAGGAAATACAGATGTTTCACTGAAGCCAGAACTAATTGAATTGAGCGATTTCTGGATGACAAATACAATATCTCGTGCTTCGAAAACAATGGCTGAATGTGTTCGCGCATGTCACCGTAACAAACAAGATCCGTATACAGAAAACAAATCTCTTTCTGTCTGATTTATTCTACTTCGCCAACATGTTGTCAATAAAGAGAATAAAGCTTGTTTTTAGATTTTGAATTGGTAGTCATTTAAGCTATATAATTTTTGTGGCAAAATCAATGAACTTAGTTTTAGTGTACAGTTTTCTGTGTATTTGCTGTATTAAACGAATCAGAAACCTTTCGGAAAAGAGCTTCCTTCTGTTCATATTGTAAGTATTATGTGGTTGTTTTTCCCTCAATTTCGTCACAGCATCTGTTACACCATATTATGTAGTGTATTTCAAATCTGTGCAAAAATTCACTTTTAGCAGTTCTGCCTATTTATGTCTAAAAATTCTATTTATCCGAAATATCTTGTAACCAGTAGTAATTTTCCATTGGTAGCAATATTTACGGAGAACATATCATAGGATATTACAAACGTCTGCAATAAAAGAAGTCATTTATGGATGAGAAATACGATACTCAGATGCACAATAGAAACAGAAGTCAGATGATGAAGGAAATTTTGAGCGGAGAGATAATTTTCAAATAAAAATCCAAACAGGTCTTGCAGCTTAATAGAGCGCGCTTTGAGTTCAGTTGAAATGTTTGTTGTGTTGACATTTTGCTTTATTCCTCAAAAGAAGTTGACATGTCCCAGTTTGAACGGTTAACTAGGCAAGTTTCTGAGCTTACATATCCTCATTCAGTTCCCGTTACTCAAACAACTGATTATCACAACTATTAATTGCTGTATGTAGTGGAAGAATCATTGCCAGAAATGCAAGCCCGGCTAGCTCAGTCGGTAGAGCACCAGACTCTTAATCTGGCTGTCGCGGGTTCGAGC
>RCAB01000818.1:0-17558 GCA_003640385.1 Setaria digitata | reverse complement strand
CGATTACGGATTATTTTGGTAAATTTACAGAGCAGAACGTAATTTTACAAATCTAAGCTCCCAAGGAAAAACACAAATCATAACTTACTCTTTATCGCAATCAATATCTAAGGCATGTTTTGACAAATAAATTAGGCTTTTTTCACACCACTGTTTTGCCTAAAAAATTCATTAAATTACATTCGAATTTAGAACTGTTACCAGAAATTATTTCTTACTTTAGGATACTGATTAATTCCCCCAAAATAGATATTCGGAAATACGGCAAAAAATATGCTACCTTTTCTAGTAAACCTTCCTCTTTTGCATTCGAATTCAGGTAGATCTGTAAATGCAGCCAACCAAGCACGTGATACGCAAGTTGGATAAAATGGATTTTTCCAGATCCATTTGCTGCTTCCAGATATTTCTTACCATGCTGTAAAGCTTCGGCATTTTTCTGAATACCTGAAACAAGGAAATTTCAGGCAACATGGCTAATGGATAAAGTATCGGCAGCAAACCAAGTAGACACAATAAATATTGAAAATAGCATACAAATCCAAAGTTGTGTTCGGAATCATAATTAATAAAACGGAAATTCTGCAGAAATGTACTAGGATTGACGAGGATTTCGGCGATTGCTCGATGAATAAAAACAGCATTTTCGAATATTTCTAATTTTTCAGCAAGCTTTGCACCCTTTCGATAATAATTTAATGCTTCATGCAAGTCACCAATTCGTCGATATTCATCACCAAGTTCCACACAAAAATCACATATCTTCTGATCATCTTTCAATTTCACTGACTTACGTAGCTGTCTTTCTAAGTCTGTAAAATGGCAAATTTTATAACGAACATTTGCAAGTAGGTGTTAGCTAAGTGAGAGGGAAAAAACAATTACAATTATTAAATTCCTTAAATTCATCCAATAAAATAACCAACAAATGCCAAGCACTGAATTTCTTGAAACAGAGTATCAGCTTTATTCACAATACCTTCGATACAATTATTTCCTCTTCGTTTTTTTTTTGACATGATCACTTGACCTTCCTAACTTCTACAGCAATTCATTTTTGGGGCTGAAAATCTAAAATTATCAAAAGCTTATGATTTCATTGTATAACAAATCTTCACTTAATAATCATCACTTTTCATAAAAATTTTTTCAATTAATACTTTCATATCTCATTTATCAGGTAAATTTATCAGTGCAAAAATCCAATCCTTCATGTGAATTTGTAATAATTCTTCAAAAATAATATAATCAAAGAAAAATTCAGATGGCAAGGAGGAAGTATAAATTTTCGGTAAAAAAAAAAAGAAACGATATGTAAATGCATATACTAAAAGGAAAGAATGTAACAAATTTTCTCAAAATGAAAATATATAATAAAAAATCTCGGAATGTAATAAATATGATAAAAAGGAAAATGAAAAAGAAATTTTGCAAGAACGAACAGTATTAGAACAGAAAATGATAATGTGAATCTAAGTATTTCGAAGGAAAATGAAAAAATCAGTCTAGCAATTTCATAAAAAAATAATACATTAAAACGTCTACTTAATTTTCTCTTTCAATTTTAATATTAATGCTTTTTTTTCAGTATTTTATTACACCAAATAACTTGTTGTTTTAAAAAAATGTTAATAACTTTTTAATGACACATAATGTATCAGTTAAAAATTAAAAAAAAAAAAAAAAAGCAATAACATTCAAAATAAGTATACTAGAAATGAAATATTTGCACTGATTTCATGAATTATAATAATGATTTAAAATTGAAAAACGTCAAATAGAAATCTTTTCATTGACTTTCAACATGTAAAAGTACGTAATAATTCTGCTTAAATCTCATAGAAAATTAGTGACTTCATTTATATTAAACGGAAAAAAGACAACAACACAACAGCAACAAATCAACCGTATGGCCGACCGTGAATTACCAATCTAAGTGTTACTAGATTTTGCCTAAAAATGCACCTGTGACTATGTTATTAAGGTATAGGTTTATGGTACTCAAAGCTTGGCCACATTTGGTAAATCAACGAATCAGCTCTTCTCCTAAGTTCCATTTTGTCCAGAAATCTACCCAAAATGTATGTGGAGAGTTATGTTCAAAAAGTTGCCCATATTTTACCAAGGGGTCCTTGTCTCTTATTACATATCATTCATTTTAATTAATCATTTTGTTATCACCTACGGGTATTGTTAACTGTTAAGGGAAAGGGGCACGTTTAATTTATGTAAAGATTTGCAATTAGTATTTGACAAGCTAGTTAATGAATGAAGTATTTTAGTTACTCATACTGAAACAAATTCAAGTAACAGTGCAGTGAGGAAGGGGCGGTTATTAGTATGGGATATGGTTGTTAGGAACGCTTCAACAAATATTCTATCTGATACATAGAGATATTTATAAGGCTTTGCTACTGTTCGCTGTAAAATTAGTCGAGTGTGAATCCTGACACTATAGGATTAATTAAGCCGAGCTTGACCATTGCTCTACTACGAAATTTCTTAAGCTTAAGTCTTTTCACTCTTCTGATACGAATTTAAGTCTAAGCCTTGACATTATTCCGCTATAGAGTATTTGACTGCAAATCTTTTAGTATTCTGGCACGGAATTATTTAAGTTTAAATCGCGCTATGTTTTCACCATCTGATTTTTAAGCGTACCTAATTTCAAATTTTTGCCGAGTGAGAGGTCTACTACAGACGCCATCCAGAAATTTATCAAATTCTTGGCAGTTTTTCAAATTAGAGATATGCTTATAGCAGCAATGGATGAAGTTGGTAAATATGACGGTGTCCTCCTTAGCTTGGCTCAACAAATGGAAGGTGGTGTGCCTCAGCTTTTGGATATATTATTTGGGTAATTTATCTACCTCTTATCAAGTTGCATGAAGAAATCCTTTTTCAAATTTTTAAGGTTTCTAATTCTTTAAAATTGGAATATTTTAAACTTCCAATTATTTTAAACACCGCTAATGTTTTGTTTGTTTATTTCAATAAAAATTTTACAGTGCCCTTTTTTTTTTTCTTCAGTTTTCTTTCACGAAAAACGGATTTTTACACTGGTGCTGATGTCGCGAAGGCACGAGAAATGGTTTTGAAAGCATTTGATAAACATAGCGAATCGGCCAAGCAGGTGAAAACTTATGTCGGATGGATCGAAAATATTTAGGTTCGGAATAAGGATATTTAATCCAGATTTCCTGCAGTAATTTAAAAATTTTGAAGGCTGCTGAAGAAACAAAAAAACGACGTGCAGAAGAACAAAAACGTTTGGAGGAACGACGAGCAGCCCAAAAAGCGAAAGAAGTATTAATTAGTTTATTTGTGATGAACGGAGACGAAATAGAGAGCGAAATAGTTCTTTTCCCTACTTGATTTTATAGATAATTGAAAAAAAAAAGTTAAAATACGTTTTCTAAAAGAGTAATCGGTGATAGGGAAGTGGGATAACTGTCATTTTCCTCTGCTTTTCACGTTAATAATTCTAGGATTTTTCCTTTTTTTTGTTTTCTAAAATACTTTTTGTTTTTCTTCAGAGATCCTTAAACAGCTGTGTATTTTATAGCATTTCATCTTGCAGAGCTTTTATAGAAATCGTAGATTGTTAATTGTGAGATGGTGTATTTTTTAAAGGAAGCCGAGATGAATGAGCCGAGAATTCGGGAAATCACTGATGAAGAAGCTGCTGAGCTTGAGGGGATGAAGAATGACAGCACGAAAACTTCTTCAGTTGCGGAAAGTCAGTATCAAATTTATATGTTTTTCTTTTTTGGTTTATAATTTCGAACAGTTATATTTGTTTATAAAATATAATAATAGCATTCTCTTTGCCTGTCACACATTTAAATCCATAATAACCCTATGTTATAGATGATGACAAAGATAAAGAAGATGGTCAGGCTGAGGAAGAAGATCCTGAAGATAAGGGGAAGTTGAAGCCAAATTCTGGAAATGGTTGTAATTTAGAGAAATATCAGTGGACCCAAACACTAAGTGAAGTTGAGGTGTGCATATCGCCACTTTTTTTTTTTTTTTTTGATTGTAGTTTAGATTAACTTGATCATTATGATATCCTAAATTTGACAAAGTTCTCTTTAAATGTATTATACCTTCCATCCTTTTCACTTTACCCAGGAGGAGGAATAACATATGTAGCAGAAGGAATCCATATAGCACAAATAAGTTCGCTAGTTTTTTTCTTTTTTTTTTTTTTTTTTATAGGTGCGCATTCCGCTTAAAGTTGGTTTCCCACTGAAAGCGAAAGATGTTATTGTGGAATTTAGCAAAAAAAAATTGAAAGTTGGTCTAAAGGTGAGTGCATATATTAAAGTAATTCTTAGCCTTTATGATAATTGTGCTTTACATCACATTTCATTCATGTGACATTTGACATTTTTGATATATTAATCATAAATGGAATAATATTCTCGTAAATCTTTGAAAATGTATTTTTCTTTTCTTTTTTTTTTCCAGGGAAGTGAGCCAATAATTGATGGTTGTCTGCATGCTGCTATAAAGGTTGAAAGTGCAACGTGGGTTCTAGAAGATCGGAAGGCAGTTGTGCTTACTATGGAAAAAGTTAGTTCTTTTTTTTTTTTTTTTTCTAGTCTTCTCTGCTTTTTGTTTGCGGGTGTGGACATATTAAAACTCCATATATAAAACTATTAAAATTACGCAATAAAAAGTTATGCAGGAATGATATACATATACTTAATTTGAGCAGAAATCGAATTAGCTAAATTTCAGATGAATGGTATGGAATGGTGGAATCGGTTAATGACAACAGATCCAGAAATAAATACAAAAAAAGTGCAACCAGAAAATTCGAAGCTTTCTGATTTAGATGGTGAAACAAGACAAATGGTTGAAAAGGTAATGGTCTTTCTGAACTTGGTTTGAACTGTCAGCCTTTCTACTCCGTCGAGAAAAATCGATTTTAGATGATGTATGATCAAAGGCAGAAAGAATTGGGATTACCAACATCTGAAGAGAAAAAGAAGCGAGATCTGTTGAAAACGTAGGTTCCTTAAAGTTTTTTTTAAGGCGTTCCGAAGAATAATTTCTAAATGATGTGGTATACGAGAAGAGAAAAGGGATTATTGAAATATATGTTTGTAAGGAATGTTATTGTTAAAAAGTAGAGAGAAGGTACAGGACTTTGATTTCAAATTATAGTCATGTTTTCTGATTGTATTTTTATGTGGATATTACGAAAATTTCAAGGTTCGTCAATAAATTTTTCGAAGAGTACATGCAATTTCAGGTTTATGGAGCAACATCCAGAAATGGACTTCTCGAAAGCGAAATTTTCGTAAATACAGTTTTTATTTTTTCACGTGTGGGTGTAAGAGGGACTTTCGAATATATTTGTAGTGCTTTGAAAAATTGAAATGTGATTACAAGGAAACGCTTATGCTTTTGCTCCTTGTTGATTAGTTCTAACATTTGATTATTCTACACCTGCATTTTCAGCTCTTCAACAGCTTTTGTTTCTTCAAGTTATTCATAAAATTAATTTCCCATCTCGTCCACAATCTTTTTTGTTCTTCAAGTTTCTTTTATTTCATTTGGAAGTTATTAAAAGTAGTAGTTTGAGGTTTTGAAGTACATAAATTATTTAGTGGTTTTGACCAAACCCTAAATTTAAACTTGATTTATAGTGATTTCGTTCGCTTGAAATTTTTGCAGTTTCTCATTTGTTTCACATTCTTTATCAATTCCATAATATTTATTTCTGGTCAGTTATACCTGGCGTAGCAGTAAAAGTACTACAGAACAACTTCCTTCATGCATAAGCAACTTGTTTATGTGTAGTTTGGCCGACTCCAAAAAGTATGCGGATATTTTTTGTACTGGCCACTCGCATGATCTTATATATAGTTGAGGAAGATCACTTCACTGAATGGGATTTATTATTGAGTGCAGAAATAAAGAAAAACGGAAAGCACAGGGCAATCTTTTTATGTCTTTTTTTCTAAAGAGATCGATCTCAGAGTGCTTTGATTCTTACATACCTTTTGACCTCGTTTCCTCGTTGCGCTCTAGATTTTGTTGGAGTCAACATCAGAAGTTGAGTTTATTTATTGGTATCCTTATTATTACGCAATTATTGCAACGTTCTCTTTACTAAGAAGCGTAATTACTGGATCCTCGAATAAATCAATTTAGCCCTTTTGATCTTGTAAAAGTGGGAACACGCTCCACTTGTGGTAGTTCGTGGTTGCAAAAAGTCAGGTTTTTCTCCTTGATTGTTTGGTAAATAAGCTAATGCAATCAACAGGGAGGTTACCAATATTAGTTTTTATACATTCTACTATGTACGGAATTCCCCACGATATTGTCGGCGTTCACTGCCATTCATACATCTACATAAGCTAGGCTGAGAAGCAATTAACGCATGTGTTCAAGGCGGAAAACAAAACAGTTGGGTCAACTTGTTCCCGCTAGTTATTCTGGAAATTTTTTGGAATGACAGTTCGCGCTATACATGCCATGGTTTGCCTTGCTGAATCTTAATGTGCTCTGTGTAACCTAAACGAATTAAAATGAAGGATTATTGACGTAGTTCCAGATGTGTTTTAAAATCAGATATATTTGAAATACAGCGAAAAAAAAATCGCCCGGATAAAATGACTCAGATTTGGATGCATTTAGGGAAGCTTCCTGACCCTGATGCTGACCAATCTAGTTCAGACATCTCACTCCGCCACTTGTACATAAAAGAAACTCCTTAATTTTGAAATGAAATTCACACACGTAGCCTACTTCATCTCTTACCGCTGACACCACTGGCACCAGAATTAAATTGCATTACTTATATTCGTATGAATGAAGTCAGACACACGAATCATTTAACCACTAATTCACGTGGCTCCATATTTAGTACCTGAAAACCATTCCACTTACCATCTGCAACTGTTTAACTGGACTTGCTATTTGTGTGCTCTATTTGCCTAGCAAAAAAATTTCCTTGACGTAAGCTGCTCACCGAGATAGTCTAAAGAGTGTCAATAATCGAGTAATATGAACGTTTAACATAGTTGAACAAACAACCGGCAGAAAACTTTATTTTTTAACCAAAATCAAACAATTTTCAACATGTAATTCTCCGGCAACAAAACAGAGACGCTGCATATATCTTACAACTTCAGCTTTGTTCGTCGCCAATGCCTTCTTTTTGCATTGTAGCGAATTTTACTTCCAGTCTTCATACGAGCCCACTGGGGTAGCGGTCTGAAATATTTCTAAGTTATTAAACAAGGCATCGGGACATTGTAAAATTAATCAAGACTTTCATTAGGATATAAACTATACTTACCGATTCTGTTTGGCCTTCTTGGCTAGTTTACGCTTAATAATGAACGTTTTATGTGCTGCCATCGCAAAATACACAAGAGAGTTCGACTGCTGAAGTAAAAGTCCCGGAAACATTTCATTTTTTAGTAATAGAAACAAGTCACACAAAGCCACACATTTTTTAAGTCAAATAATTAAGCTGCGTCTAACTAACAACGCATTTTTGGTGGTAAGTTCACAGAGAAATACTGTAAGTGATAAGGACAGGAAGACGCAGGAGCATGAACATACGTGACACGTCCCTTCTTGAACAAAACTAAGGCGTAAGACGTGAGCTTAGAACTTAAGTAACACGTCCTTTCTTGAAGAAATCAAGACGTGAAACGTGAGCCAATAACAAACCCAGTATCCCGCAACAAACAGAAGTGAACAAATCCCACCGTATCATGTACCCAAAACATTTGGAGCGCAGTGTATACCAATCGCTATTTACTGGATGATTAATTTCGGTTCCCGTTGGCACCACTTTTTAATTGTGTTAAGATTGATGACTAATGGCGACTGGGAGGTTGTTGGATGCTGAGCTTTAAATTGGACAAAAACGTTTTCTATTCCAGCAGGTGGATTATTAACAAATGAATTCAGTAAGAGAAAAGAGAAGACGGGAAGAATGATCAAAGCAATTTTGGTATTTAACAATCACGGGAAACCACGTCTACTGAAATTTTACGTCCATTATGTAAGTCGGAAAATATATGAACTTGAAATTTGACAAATTAGTGCGAACTATTTCATGGTGTAAAAGTTGCACATTAATAGCGTGTATTGGAATTTTCCCTTCCCATCTCTCATAGGAGTGTTGCCTGGAATTGACGACTTTCCAGTGAAATTGGATTCCATTGCAAAGATAACTTGTTGATAATATTTTTTGTGAAATTTCTTTTTGTCTTTTGTCTAATTTATTAGGAACAGATCCGACATCTAATGTGTGGTGCTGCTAAATTCTTAACCGTTTTAAAATGTAAAGCAGTGCAATACTGTTAACCGGTATATTGATGGAATAGATAGAGTATTTTATTTTTATTCTTTAATCTTTAAAAACTTTGTCGAAAATATTTGTTTGCAAACTGGGTAATGGAATTTCGAAGTTTTATCATTCAATCAAAGGGTTTTCTTCTAATATTTCATAAAGTTTTGTAATTTTATTTCCATAAAATTACACCAGACTGCATTTTTTCTTTAAGTTAAATGATCCTTTATAATCCAGTAAACATAAATTTAATAGATGAACTTATAAAATTTCGGCAAATTCCTTATAATATGATTAAAACATGTGTAACTTTTGCAGCCGGAAGAAGAACAGCAGCATATTATACGCGAAACATTCCAGTTGGTTTCAAAACGTGATGATAATGTTTGCAATTTCCTGGAAGGAGGCTCGTTAATTGGTGGATCAGATTATAAATTAATTTACCGACACTATGCCACGCTGTATTTCGTATTTTGCGTTGATTCCTCGGAAAGTGAACTTGGAATTCTTGATCTCATACAGGTATATTTTATAGAATAGATTTTGAAGTTATTTCAGTACGGATGACTTCGTTGTTGTTGTTGTTGTGATTAATGTAATTGTTTCCAAGACAAGGAGGGATGTTAGGAAGTTTCCAGTTGTATTCTTAACTGCAACGCCTTTGCTTTCCTTAATTAAAACGAGGGTGTTAAAAGAGCAAATTTATCCCTTTTAATTTATAAGGTAACATTTTCCCGTCTTCCTCCACATTTAAATTAGAATGATCTGTTGTAATATCTGCATGAAAAAAAAGATATGGATTCCTCGAGATATAAAATATCCCTTCTCGTTATTTTTATTTCTATTTCTAAAGTGCTGGTAGGAAAAATATTACTTGCAGGTATTTGTTGAAACATTGGATCGGTGTTTCGAAAATGTTTGTGAGTTGGATCTGATTTTTCACGTAGACAAAGTATGTCCAAAATTTTTTTTTTTGTTAAATATAAAGTATGAATCACTTGAGCGAATTCTGGCCACTTCGATTGTTTTACGCACTGATTATACTTAATTGTGCCGAGACTTTCTTTTAGGTACATCATATACTTGACGAGTTAGTGATGGGAGGTATGGTGCTGGAAACAAATATGAATGAAATTCTTTTACGAATACAGGAGCAGGAGAAGATGGAAAAAGAAGAAGTTCACAATTTTTGTCTTATTTTTTTCCTTGTCTGACTAATTCTAAGCTTTTAGTTTCTAAAGAGTTTTAGAAAGATTCATTCATGGAATCACAAATATTACCTAATAAAATTGTCTCCATGAACTTCAAAAATATTTTTTCCAGGCTGGAATCGCGGCAGCTCCAGCTCGTGCTGTTAGCGCTGTGAAAAGTATGAACATATCGCAGCATATCAAAGATTTCAAGCTAGCTGACATCAATTTGCCTAACATAAAAAAGCCATTTTGATATAATTTTTATTGGTATCACGTCGTTATGAAAACCTAGTAACTGAAGTTATATAGCTTCAGTTACTAGGCTTTTTTAGTTTACTATATATATATATATATATATATATATATCTGAGTGAAGGCTTTTACATGGAAATTTTCTATCAAGATTTATTTCTTTACTTTGTCAGGTTTGCAGCGTTCCTGCTTCTATCCTTTCCCTTCTTCACAGATGGCCTAGCGAGGAGGTTATTTCCGATATCAGATATCTTATCATTAATTCAGATTCGAATCTGTAAAGGTACTCTGACTAACCCGTACACAGCTTTCATGATTGGCGTGAAATTCAACCGATTTCTCTCCTATGTCTGAAGTGAATATAATTCATTACTTATTTCATCATTTCGTTTATGTTGTAGCAAGAGCCTGGTTGGTTTTACTGTTGATAGAATATGCCTGATGAAAATTATTTTTGAATTACTAACAACGAATAATAGTATTTAGAGTCTAGTTATTTTTCAAATTTGTTAGCAAGAGTGTTTAGAATTTTAACTATTGCTTCCAAGACTCTCTGTAAAAGTGTTTTAAGGGGTAATTGAGCACTTCATTGTTTGCTTTTGTTTATTTGTGCAGTATTATCACTTTGCATATTGTGCAGTGCCGTGATAAAGTTTTCTAAATTCTTTCGTTCATTGCATTTTCGACTATTCAAAAATTGACAGAAAGTTTCTTTTTTTTTACCGAGTTTCGATTTAAATAATAAAATTGTTCAATTGGTTATATGTTGTACTCTAAACTATTTCATTTATAAAATTAGGTATAAACTTCCTCAAAATTAAACTTTTTTTTTGGGAATTTTGCGCATTTATCTTTTATCGCTGTTGAGTATGAATGGGCTGAAATGACTGTTGTGCATTTGGAAGTGATATGACGAAGTATTTAACTATGCGGAATAGTTCTAGTTCTGTTTAGTTATTTGCTTAAAGGCATTTCTTTATCGTATTCACCAGTCGCGGAATTGGCGCTTTCAGAGATTTTGATTACTTTTGTGATTAATATGCATTCTTCATAAGAATTATGTAGAATTATATACTTCACTTCTCTTCATGTACCTGCTGTAACATTTTAAGGTGTTACTTTAAAGACAGAATTTTTAGTGCTTTAAAATGAGTTTTCCGGAAACCATGTAGGTGATAACTTTCATTTGTCCAGCAAATAATACAACTAATTAATGTGACTAAGATTTTGTAATTTTACCATTATTGTGAAGAGAAGACCAACGAATTTTACAATGTATATTTTTTTTAGTTTTTTCATTTCAAAAAAATTTCAATGTTCGAGGAAGATTTTTTTAAAAACATTTTCAACTAAGGCGAATTATGGTGAAATTCGGTCATTAAAGTAATTTTTTTTATAATATTTTTTCTTTTTTTTTTTAGAAACGCAATATATGTGTTTATTCCACATCATTTTCTCTATATTTTTCACTGTTGCAATTATTTTCGCCGAAATTCATTTTCCGGATGAGCAACATCTTACTAATATACGTCAACTAACGTTTGGTGGACAGAATGCCGAAGGTTATTTCAGGTTAATTTGTCCTTTCTCAAAAAAAAAAGAAATTAGATATGGCACGTTAATGGCTCATAGATATCAATAGTGTAGACGAAACTAATTTCCTTTTTATCGCTTAAACTTTATGCATCTTGTTGTGTAATGTTATAGAATTGGAAAATTTGGAGGATTTGAGGATTTAACTTTCTCATTAAATTTCGAGAATTAGTTGCAAAAATTTTCTAAAACTCTTTTTTCTCTTCTGCCCAGTCCTCCATTTTTCTGTACCCTAATTATCAGATATTCCAATCATATCATAAATACTTTTTAAGTTTTGATGGAAATTGGCTGACGTTTCAAGCAGCTGGCGTTTCAGAATACGGAACATTTTGTGACCAGGTATTTTCTGTATAAAATTATTACTTGCCATCGATTTATCAATAATTTGATATAAAATGAACTTTATCCATTTTATTCCAGTTTAATTCTTTACTTCCATTTTCGGTAGGGCTAGGTTTAAGCAATCTTAGAACCACGCTGAACTATTTCATCTTAGAACTCAGTATGATCTAATTTTGTATAACCAATCCATTTTGAAGTATTCTGGCAAGCCTGAAGCTTTCTGAAATATGCTTTAATATTTTTCATGTCTTGTTAGCATTTATTTGCACTAACATGGTACGTGTGGATTTCTTTTTTACTGAAATCTTAATAAGTTTGTCAAATAAAGCGATTGGTGAACAAACAAATATCTGCACCAAATAAATTTTAGTATAAATGGAACTTAATTTTATTAGTTCTTTGAATAAAGCTTAAAAGAATTTATAATAAATTGCAGATTTATAAGCTTGATTTAACCATTCCACCAAAGAAACAAATTCCGCAAAGGCTTAGCACAGGTAAGTTCGATATCATTTAAATAATTAATTTTTAATTTCATAGAATTTGTACATAATTATTTTAATTATTTTGTGTATGGTTTATCCTATATTCTATTAATATTTTAAATATGCTTTTTATTTATCTTCCGATTCCTTCTTTCGTTCAGTTTTTGTTCACAAACATACTTCAATTTTTTCATTTCAACATTGGCTTATATTCCATATTATTTCCAATTAGTTCCATTTTATTTTATTTATCTATGAAATGTTTGTTTATTTATTTATATTTGTTAATGTTTGTTTATTTATACAGCAGACTAGTTCTGTCGCTTATTATCTCTCCTCTTATCAATTCCTATTAAGATATTTTATTCCAGGTATTGGAGCTTGTACATGCTCATATTTTTATCCTGACAATCGTCATCTAATTTATGCGGGAACCTTTCGAGATGCAAATTACAGCTCATCGACTACCTTACAAAGTTGTCCTACTAAAACTTGTCAAACAGAGCGTGCCAAAATTGATCCTCATTTGAAGCATCTTTGTAAGCAACGATATTTTTCTAAAATTTGTATGAGGATAATTTCAATCGAAAGAAGAAGAAAGTTTTATGACATAATTTTTAATATTTATAGCAGCACTAAATTTCGAATATTTTCCGCTTCCAATTTATAGGGTTGATTCTGTGCTTAATTCTCAATTTTTATTTCTTAATCTAATTTAAAGATGTAATTTATTTATTTTCACTCACTTTTCCATCCACACTTCACAATATTTTTGTTGATATTTACCTCTTCACTTTAAAATATTTTTTTATAAATTATCTTGTTTTTGAATAGTTCAAATTTGTGGTAAAAAAAAAAGAAGAAAAAAAAACGAAATAAAAAGCATTATTAACAGAAAGCCTACGAATTTATGAAAGTGTAAATAATTGACCTTTTTTTTGAAATTGAAATAAAATTATAAGTGAGGGATGTTCAGAGCTAACCGAAGAAAATTTAAATGTTCTATTCAATTTCTACTTGATATCAAAGTAACTTGTCTTTAAAAAAAAATCAAAAATTCACATCAACAATATTATATTAATATATCTCTGCTCAGTAAAAAAAAAACTAAATATTTATAGGTAACACGAGTTATACGTGGGATTTATTTCCAGAATATGACATTTTTAAGGTTCATTTTTTAAAAAAAAAAAAAACTTATAAAGGAAATAAGTTTTCTTTTGTTTTAACTTTTTTGATGATAATTTTCACCGAAATTTATTTAAATTTTCGAAAATATGCGCCAAAATTCCTTCATAAAATTCAATTTCACAACTATTAATGAGTTTTAGGTGAACGAATTTGGCACAGTTGTAAGCCGCTTAACTGATGCAGCAGGATATGATGCAGAAGGAGCTGTTTCACCGGATGGTCGATACATTGTGTTCACATCGCTGAGAAGTGGTGATCCGGAAATTTGGATTATGAATTCGGATGGAACGGAACCAAGACAAGTATGTTTCTTTATTACTCTTCTTGTCTTTTTGTTTTTCTAAGTCGTAATTTACTGTTCCTTGTGACTGAAATTTGTTAATTAGCTAAATTGTTTCAATTAATAGTGGATGTTTCACATAACAAAAGAGCATGTCTTTCTTCTTAATCCAAATAAATTTCATTTCAATTATTTTTGCTGTCAAAATTAAAAAAAAAAAATCATTTGTAATGGATACGGTTTTTAGTTAACAAATGAACTTGGCTATGATGGTGGTCCATTTTTTAGTCCAGATGGAACAAAAATTGTATTCCGTGCGTCAAGACCAAATACTAGTGAAGAGATTCGAAAATATAGAGATTTACTATTGTTTGTTCATTAATTAATCATTATTAGGGTGCAGTAGTAAGTATATTCCATTATATTTTCTCATTCTTCCAGTTTGCTAAATCGAGCCAATCGTTATTTTTCTCATTGATTTGTCAAATTTAGTTTTTAATTATTCTTTTCATTTGAGCGAATTAATTTCTTCTGCTTGCTTTATCTTAATTTTAAGCTTGCAATTAAATTAATTGGACCGTCTTCTCTTTTTTCAGCTATAATTTAGTATCACCACTCGAAATGGAACTTTATACGATTGGTATTGATGGTAGTGACCTAAGAAAAGTCACATCTCTCGGTGGTTCTAACTGGGCACCATTTTATATGCCTGATAATCGCCATATTATATTTAGTTCAAATTTCAATGAAACTGGTGGACATTTTGGCGCATTTAATTTGTATATGGTTGATGAAAATGGTGAAAACGTTGAACGAGTAAGACTTCTGCTTATTAAAATATTTTTCTTAATCTGAAAATATTCGAGCAGAAGTTAGGAAGGAGTGTTTGTTAGTTTCTAGTGAAACCAATCCATAAATTAATGATAAGAATCAATTAATCATTTTTCTTCTTTCCACTGTTTCTAGTAATAATTTGAATAGAAAGTTGCGAGTTTCGATAAATGCTGAAAAATTAGAACAAAGTTTTTGCTTATATGTTTGAAAGAGGGAGAAAAAACGACAGAAGAAAAGATTGCTTTTGTTATAGATAACTTTCAATGAAGGAGGTTTTGATGCATTTCCAATGTTTGATCGAGCTGGTCGACGATTAGTTTGGAGTAGTAGCCGAAATGGTCACAGTCGAAGTGAGTTAAATCTTTTCATCGCTGACTGGCTTGATATTCGTACGATGAAAAAGGAAAATCAGATACAGGTGCTATTTTCAACTTCAAAGTAATTCAAATTTACACAATTAGTTACTTCTAAACTGTTGGTTAAGTTAGTCATGCAAGAATGCTTTCGAATGAATTTATAGTTCTAAATATGTTTTTGTTAAATTAATTATATAATTCATATTGACAATTAAGTCAAATTAATCCTGCTGTAATTTTTTGCAATATCTTTTCATTAACCTTCGCTTTCAGTTTTACGAATATTTTCGTAAATATTGTGTAAACTTTGATTAATTTAATAGCTTAGACGTCCTGCATTTTTTAGGAAGAAAATATTTCGCCTCTTAATTTTCCATCAGAGATCAAACAACTTACCAAAAATGACATTAATATGGGAGCTTCATTTAGGTAATCTGTGCCTCCTTCACCTATCATATAAATTTCCAATATTGAAGAATTTTAATTTTAATTTTAGTGACAATTATTCAATAAGGAATAAACATTTTCAATATCTTCGTTACTTAGTTGTTATCATGTGTATCATATAAGTGCAGTGTCTGTTCCAACTAGTATTCAAGTTCCAATTCATTGAAACATGGATTGATAACGATAACATGGATAACGCGTGATATCCCATAGTTTCAGCATATTGTTCAGAAATATTTTTCATAACTGTAGAAAATGTGTTAACGAAAATTAACAAGTTTTGCGTTTTAATTTTAAATGATTGTTTGATTCATTTCAACCAATGTTGCAATTAATTCACAGTGAAAAAAAAAATACTCAATCATGTTAGTAATTTCTTTTTTTGTAGTTTGGATGATAAACGAGTAATTTATGACGGTTACGGTAATAATCTTTATGGTACGGAATGTGAGCAGGTTAATTTACTGATTTAGTTCCACTTTACTCTTTTTGCAATAATTTATTGTAATTCATCAAAAATATTTTATTTTTTTACAGATATTTGATTTGGATCTTACAAATGCATCTCGAAGAGTTAGACGTTTGAGTGCAGGTCACTTTTAATATTTCCAAACTTAATGCACTGGTTAACAAAAAGAAAAAAGTAAGGCTCAAAAACGAATTAATTATTATTTTTTTTTTTTTTTTAGGTATTGGTGCTGCACGATCAGCAACATATATATCGGATGATAATATTATCATTTATGCCAGTAATATCTTCACTGCTAATCGTTCCATGTTGAACAGCTGTCCACCACGAGCATGTAATAAAGCAAAGCAGTTATGGATAAAGGAAATTTGTAATTTTTCAAATATCTACTAATTTGTTAATTCATGTCTTTCCTCTATTCTCTCCAACTTCAATTAAACCAAATTTCTCTTTTCCTATATTTTTTTCTTTTTAGTTTCCAGACATACTATCATTATTTTGATTACTTTAAAATACACCTACCTTGTGTATTTTCTGTCCACCAGTTCAGTCGCTTATTTTGCCTTATTTGATAAATTGAATTATTTGGTTAATCTTTTATAGTTTTGGCTATTAATTTAATTACTTTGTCTGCTTTGTGTTCTAGCATTATTCCATTTACAGTATTTCAGTTCATTCAAACTTTTTTATTTTTACGTTTTTAGCTATTGTTTTTGCTATAGTATAGGCAAGATACTTCATAAAATTTCAGGATTTTTGTTTAAAATTTAATTTTGACGAAATTTTTAGAATGAAAACCTTAGCTAAATTTTAGATATAGGAAATGTATAAAATTGAACACATATTCTCGGAGACGTTAAATTGATTCATATATTTCCGATATTTCTTTTCTTCCTTAGATGTTTATTAATTTTTCCAGGCAAACAATCATACATCCATGATTTGTATCCCGATTTTGATCTCATCAAAGTAAACAAATATGGTAATTTTATTCAACGCTTAACAAATACATCAGGTTAATCAATTCTTTTATAACTATTAAGTACAAATATGCTGCTGAGATTCATCATATAATGTCAAACGATTTTTTTTTGATTGAAATGAAAGTTTTTGCAAGGCTATTCGAAAATTTTGTGGTTTAGTTATTTGAAATTACCAAATTTTTTCCTCTTTTATGAAATTTGCACTTTTCCTTCATAAGCTTTACAAATGCGTATCAACTTGTCAATTTTTATCGTATCGTTTCGATCATTATCGCGTAAAGTTATCATGCCTTAAAAAATGCAGTAATAAATAGCTCGCTTATGCAGAATCAGTATGTTTGGTTATGCAGGAAATATGTTAAAAAAGTAAATGATATTGATTAATTTTAGAACGTGAATTAAAATTAGTTATAAATTTCAGGTTTTGATGGTGAGGCAAGTACATCTTTTGATGGAAAGCATATCATTTTCACGTCAATGAGGAGTGGTGATCCGGATTTGTGGATGATGGATGTGGATGGGAACAATGCTAAACAAGTATTTATTTTAGTTTATATAAATAAATATTTGTTTAGACAATAATCGTGCGAAAAATCATATGTCATCCTAATATAAATAATTGCACTGACATCACATAAGATAAGACGCCAGTAGCAATCAGGTTGAAAGTCAAAAGTTTATATCTCTGAGGTTTATATATTTTTACTTTAGCAATTCTTTCATTTACTTTTTTTATGCAATACTTTTTCATCGTTTCGCTGAGACGGATTTTTGATATGATTGTGAAACAGTGAATGCGTTCAA